>JACJUY010002701.1:0-54458 GCA_014220935.1 Platorchestia sp. MABIK
AGCCAAGTTCCATGTACACCAAATGTCCGCGTATGGCAAATGAAGCGCTGAAAGACCTTTCTGTTTACTGAAAAAGTGTTCTTTCTATGGGACGTCACAAGCCAGCTGCTAAACTGTTTTCTCTACTCCTCTCTTAAGTCTCCATACTAACTCATTACCAGGTGTACATAGATCCAAACTAAGTTACGTTTATGCACGTTTTTAGGTTGCGTAATTTCTGACTTTTCAAGCTTTTCTACGCTCCCGTCATTTTGAGCCTAAATTTCATGGGATCCCGATGCACATGGCAAGCTGTAATCAAATACCAGAAAAATGAAAAAAATTACTTTTAATTTAACCTAATATTGTAATTGTCAAGCTTTTCAGTTTTGCACCATCTCTATGTTGATGGTTTTGTGATGAATTAAGCAGCTGGGATATTTACGACATGAGGGATGTGGGAAATAGATGTGGGAAAGAGGAGCTTATGTGCTGCTTAATTAATTCACATGAGCTTGTTATTATTCATTCCTGTAGCCTTGAGTTGCACACATCACTGAGAAAAATCTAAGCGCACCTGAGTGAGTGACCCAAGTCCAAACATTTCAAGATTAGGAATATTAAGACCATTCTCTAAATTCTGGACAACAGATGAAACTTTTACGTTATCATAATACCCTGAGAGATTTTTCTACCACACATGAGTTGAAAAATAGAAAATTTGAACGATTCTTTGTGCCTTGCAGCCACTCACATTATTGAATTAATATCTCGAGAATTACTGTGAAAAAAATTAACGTATTCCCATCACTGCCTTGTGTACCAAACTAGTCCTAAGTCCATCACACAGATTTGCATCACAAATTTTCCACGACACACTTTCGTGTGTCTTGTAAAGGTGTGACACGTTCAATTAAGTGTGTGGAACTCTGGCGACCTAACACAAGTCTTCAGTTTTTCACTGAAATCTTTAAATTTTGCCCACTGCCCATCAGTTATGCAGATGGAGTGAGAAAAATAAATATTTCAGTCAAACCTGTTAACATCTTGAGGTTTCTGAAAAAAAGCTTTATCAGACTCATAAATGCTAAAGGAACTGGATTTCTCAAATGAAAACTTTTCAACGCGTGAAAAATGTGATCATGATTTAAGTCTCATTGAAAATCACAGGCATTCGCTTTTGTAGCACGATTTTCGGCTGAGAAATGGTATAGACTGCATCAGGAATGCATTCTTTTCTTCATTCTGTTTCAAGTACTGGGCTGATAAATGGTTTTAAGTCTACTCATATCAGTCACGTCTCTGAGTGGCGGATAAAACTTGCAATGGATTACGGAAGCCAACGAATCGAAGCGATTGATCTTTTTCGTAAATTTAATCATATTCTGCTCTCAGAGACATGAACAGTCATTGTACTGAACAACGAAAGGAGTTATCTTATTCTTGTACATGTAATGTCGATATCTGGGAAGAATATTGTGTGAAGGCACTGGAGTCGTATGTTACATTTTCATAACCTCATTGCCTAATCATTTCTCACGATAAGAAGGCCTCTGTAGTCCAGCTGTAACAAGCTTTCGACAGAAAATGCGAAGTCTATTCTACATTATTCCTTGACGCAACTAAATAATAAACTATTCAAATTTATACAAGCGTGACTTGCAAACTTCATAATGCAGCGCTTTCACTTTTCCACGGATTCAAGAGGCAAAATACTGACGAAAGATAGTGAAACTTACACTAGCCGAATTATCTCTTATTTGTTCTGCATAGAGAAATTTCAAACGTCTCGTCTAGGAAAAAACTTTGAATACGATGATAAGCTCCAGATTAGGGTGAGCGCTCTGAAGAAACCTCTTGTGTGCATTTCTATCTCAAGATTATTTCACTGGTGAAATTTAACGCTGAGTGTTCGTATAAATTAACTTGACTGCGTCATGTATTCCAACCTTGCCTTAGACTAAATCATTTTATGCAAGAACTCTTCCCGAATAAACAGGAAATATAGGATTTATGTTTGTTTTCCAGTCAAAAAATCTATACAAATAATAAATTGTATGAACAATTTTTGCAAATAAAAATAAACACGCATACTGCATGGTCGATTGAGGCAATTAATGTACAATGGTTACTCTAAAATTGTAACGCAGATTTTTCGGTGGGCTAACTTACGTTTAAAAAACTACAATTGTCCAATGAAATTCTACGTTGTTCATGAATAAGTAACCGGGTGATGCATGCGATACTTGGAAACGAAGGTCGCTCCCTACTAACACGCTTACTATACATATTTCCAATTACATATGAACCGTCTGCGTAAAAAAATGTCCATCATTTTCTAACAGATTTTTCTGAAATGTGAAAAACTGGGTATTACGGAAAACCTTCCACATACAAATTTGAAGTGATAGATTCGGATCGTTAGATTCCCAATCAAATTTTTTATACCATAAGATAACAAACCGAAAATTTGGTTTATTTTTTATTTTTAGCCCTTGTTGCAGAAAACTGCAGCATGTGAGCTGCGAGAAGTTGGTCGCTGCTACTGGACACGCGAATAATTTAATGATGTAGGGAAATAAGAGCCAACTTGTGCCAAACAATTAAGAACGTTCTACGAACTCACTACTTCAACCCTCTGTTTTACTTAATCTCGAAAAATTTATATTTTTGATAAAAGTTTGGTGAGCACTCTTTTAAGATTGAAAAACTTGTATTTTCTGTCGACGACTGACGGCACTCGAGAGCACCGTACAAGAGCACGGTCGTCGAACAAATGAAATCATGACGCTCCGTCACATTCGTCAAAACTAGGTTGAGTCAACTTTTGTTTTCAGGTCTTTTATTGATGTTTGCTCCATGGGCGTAATTGAGTTTTGAATTCGCTTGGATGGTTTCACGTGACAATTTTTGATCAATTTTACCTCGTGAACCTCATCACATTGTTTTTGAATTTCACGCCTGAAAATAAGTGAGCTGTAGCATGATTAAAATTTTTACATTTTGCTCATTAAATTTCTAACGCCTACGTTTTTCATGAAAAGTGTAACTAATTAAGTTCTGTCAGCGCAACACTTTGTGACTTATATCACAGTCTGAGAACCTCAACATCCGATCGTGGCTCAACTATATTATACTTTTCATTCTTTAGCGCAATTTGAACTTTAGAAGAAATGTCCCTCGCGCTTTATGTTTTTTTGTTTTTTCCTTGTCACAGGACTTTTAACTGGGTACAATAATTAAAGCCCATGACATGTGTGAAAATTGACGTACTTGGATTCATGAGGAGGTGAACACGGTTGTGACCATTAGAATTTGAAGAAACGCATTCAAACGCATTGGACGCTGTTTCGTCGAAAGGTGCAACTGGCCTTGGAAAATAAAAAATAACACCCTGCGTTCATCAAAAGGTGAAACGTTCGATTCATCATGATGAGGCAATATCACGCTAAAAAATTTGCGCAAGAAAAATATCTTGCATAGGGTGCAAAAATTTTCCCCATCTAGTGCATTCACAAGATCCTGAACCAAGTAAAACAAGTAGTATTGCTGCATTTTAGTTCAAAATATAACTGATGATCATTGAACTATGAAATGCTTGGAGTAGTGAGAAATGTTCTGGAGAAGGCATAGCAAAATCTTTGACAGAAATTGACAGATAAACATGACTAATTTTTGCTGATTGACATCGGTGATTTCTCCTTAAGATTACTTTTCCTTGTGCCAGTTCGAGTCCTTGTACCAAAACCCTTATCTTCCAGGCCATATACTGTAAGGGCTTTGATGATCAGTGAACTGAATTACTTTGAAGAAAGGCTTCTTTGCTCGCAGATCTACCGCAAATGAGTTTTTTCAAGCTGAAAATAAATCTCAAAGGTTTATTTACTCAGACTCTAGTGATCTTTCCATTAATAAAGAATGAAGGGAGAAATAATGAAAGAAATCGCACAGAAAACTCCTTTTTAGTTAACGTTTAATTTGCCCCGCATTTGTTTGATTAATAGACTGTTGAGAGCTCTAACCAATCATCTGACCCCTACGCATATTTTAGAAAACATTTTTTGTTAATACAATCTGTGTATAGTTTCTTGACACAATTTTTAGTGACTTAGAAATTATCCTTGCTCTTCTCCTTAAGCACGGCGACAACGTTTGTGTGGATACTGATGTTGGTGTGGTTAAGTATCTATTTGAAGAATTGAAAAACTGGCTCTACTACTCGAATACAATTGTTTCCTTTCAAAAAGTATTAAAAATATGACAGCACGATAACATTTCATTTCACAAGCAAGGTTGTGAAATGTTTGAAACGCTATTAATTTACACCAGTGCGTAAGTGGGCAATTGCAACTTACCTAGGGGTACACATATGTCCCAATGTGTAATCAACGTGTAAAGTTGAGTTTTTTCAGGAATAGGTATGAGTGAAAAAGTGGGTGTTTCAAATAATTGAAGTCACCTGAAAATTATCGTTCTTTCTTGGATGAAAAATTGTTCAGATGTTTCAACACATTTGCACGATGAGCCAGTATTTTGGAAGAAGCCGTCAAATCATACGAAGATTGAACTATGGCAGAAAGTTTTGCTCTACGATTATATTTAGTCAAAATTTTAGGACCGCTAATGCTACTTAACATGATCCAACAGAGGTGAATCCGTCAGAGTTATCCATCAGAGTTAACACTACTTTAAACTGAGCGCCTGAATCGTCATTTTCTGCTGAGCTCTGACATGATCATTCCAAGTGTAGGTAAACGGAAAAACTACTAGCGTAGGTGACGCTCCAGAAACCTGAAATACCGAGAACAACTGCAGTCTTCATCCTGACAACCGTAAGAAACGGTAGAATATCACAAATCTGCACGATGAAAACACAAGGGCTTGAGATCGTCTTTTATTAAGAATCTTACACGGCTACAAAATGTACAGGGAGTGAATTCGCTTCAAGAGGAAAAGAAACAAAGAGACTATACCTATACGAGCAGCCAACGTCCATGACGCATGAACAATATCATCGCTGACAAGGTTACAGGCATGAAGTTTTCGCACAGTAGTCTGCACTTTTACACGACGTACATAAGTTGCACAAAAGATAGAAGTAAAGCAAATTACGGGGTAAATACTATGTCTTGATAAAAAAAAGAACAACACTGGAGCTGCACGAATTTTTTGAGCATCCAATTTTTTCTACGATAAACTAACTTCAAAAAGCTGATAGTCTTCATTTACCGATTCATGACTATTTTCAAGATTGTGTGCCTATTACATTTTTTTTATATTATGTGTTGACTTTTGCGAAGTGATCAAAAATAAGCTCAACTAATCACTTGCTGCAAATTAATTAGCTCGAATAACATTTTTTGACCGAGATTCAACGTCGTTTTATTTACCCTTCATAATGCGTTAAAACGTTGACCTTGTATTTCCAGAATAAAAGCGTTAAAAAGAACCAATCATTCACAACCTAAAAAAAGTTAACGACAGGTTGACTTTTGATTTCATAATGTTGGTGCTTTGCGTTTTTAACATATATTTACACTGACTTATTACGAAACCGAATTAAAAGACCAACTTTCCATATTTTATTTTACAAGACAGCAGTCACTTCCTCATCTAAAATGCACTATTTTCTGGAGCATTTTCCCTGCAAAACAAGAAACCTCATTCGATTCGCGCAAATTTGGATTGAAGCATCACTGACATATTGACGTTTGAGCTGGAATTCATTAAATCAAATCAGAAATCAAAACGCTGAGAGTGAGTCCTTTCTACCAAACCAATCAGCAGCCTTTAGATCGCTCACCATTTGCACTTATGTTTGTCGATGGCGTTTTGTGCAACAAAATGCATTGATTTTAAACTAAATAAATTATTAAATAAACACCCGAAGTAATCGTACATGCTTTCCGACAACATCAGGTTTCAAGTTATTTGCCCCTTGAAGTACAACGGCTCACGTGTCCAACGCCGACCACTGCATTCATGCAACACCATCAAGCGATTAAGTCAAGATCTCCCAGTGTCAAGATCTCCCAGTGAGCGCGACGAAAGTAAAAAGGCAGAGTGGGAAAGACGAGTAAGGGGACACCAAACTTAGAAGAGGGATGATTAGATGTGTCAGGGGCCCGACCATCGTCATGACCACAGTGATGCTTGTTATAATGACCTCGAGGATTCCCATAACCTCAGAAACAATGCAAACATCTAAGTGTCATTCTTAACGTCTTCTTTGCCAGCATCATGTCATGGTGCTCATGATGATCGTGGGCGTCCTTAGGGACCTAGACCTACAACTCCCAAGTTTTGGTGTCAACTCCTTCGCTGTTTGTGATCTGCATCGGGACCCTCATCACGATTGCTTGGAGAATTTCAGGTCCCTAACGATGTTGCGAGAACGGAAGGCTTCCGAGCAAACTAGTAGTCGTAATGCAAGAGGCCTCGAATTTGGTGTGACCATGCATTCTTTGCCTAACAGCCCTAATAATAGCGACAAGGTCAGTTGCACCTCAAAAATTCGCAGCTGCTTCACGCCGAAGACGCCATGTGTAGTGTATTTACAGAAGTTGGATGAATAGACAAACTTTTTCAATTTAACTTATAGCAAGTAATGAAAATACCCTCTGTAAAAATGTTAGGAATATCATCCGAGTTTCGTAGAAAAAGACCGAACACGTAGGCAGTAAAACTCGCCCTCATGCTCCTTACGGACGAAGTGAAATCCGACGTGGTCTCATTGGAGCTTTTTACATTCTTTAGCTACATCAATGAGTGAAAAGTGGACTGTAATTGTTTTGTATGAAAGGATACATTAATACAATCAACAATGAGTTCAAGCTCTCATTTCAGACTCACGTAGCACAGTCTCATTACCACAATATATTAGGAAAACCTCATTTATTACTTTTTACTAGATTATCAGTGAGCCAGCAACAACTCCCACAGAACGAATTCAGCACTGACATTGCGATGGTAAGAAAGGAATTGAACGTGAAAAAATATGTTTTATAAGTTTCCTACGTATATATTTGAGTAGCGTACAGTATTGGCCTCAGTTAAAATCAATAACAGTAACAACATATAACACAAATTAACTATTCTGTAGTAGAATTATTTTACCACTAAACAATACTCTCCCGTTGCGGAGAACTGACTCCATCATTAGAAGAGCCAGCTGGTGTTGGTCGGCCAGACTTTTTTCCTTTCAAACCCTGAACTCTCAACAAACTTTCATCTTTATTTCCGACAGTTTTGAAAGCTTCGGGCGCAGTGAAAGGAGATTCCTGTCTTGTTTTCAACGTTGAAGGCCCTTTCTGCTTTTTAAGAGTGTCTGACGAACTTGTTAATGAACCAAGAGCTTCTGAATAACTGGAGCCAGTGACTCCCTGGAACTGATTAGAATTTCTCGTATTTTCTACTTGAGCCAAAGACTCCGGAGACTCAACCTTACCATGTCGTCGACCCTGAGAATAAGCAATCGGCGGGTTTCCATATGGACCTGATGTAGGGTTTGATGTTGGCTCGAACACACTGGCAGCGATGTGTGCCACAACGTCTCGGTCGGGGCTGCTGTAGTGCAGCTGATGGTGAGGCAGGTAATGAGACTGGAACCCCTCAGAACTGGGGAGCCGTGGCCCGATGTAATCAATAGGAGATCCATCCGCCGACACCACGCCCGTCTGGGGAGTGAACACGCAAAATTAAAGACAGTGCATTCGTTTGCTCTTAGTGTTTTCCAAAGGCGGTGGAGACGAGCGTTTCCGAAGACAATGGTTTTTCTTTTTAAAAAATGGAAGATAGAAAATGCACTCCTGTATTGACATGTGATTTCGTAGAACAATTACAGTGAAACACGACTATACTGATAAGAAGATTCCATGAATGTCATCAAAATGGCTACCGTTCCCCTTGAATAAATTATCCGCAGCTCTGACGAAAAACTGCGATTTATGCTTGAATTGTAATAGTTAAAAATAACTGAGACATTAATAACATAGCGTTTTTCATGGAAAGGCTTACCAGTTTTGATGGCAGATCAATGAATAGGTATTTTTAAATTTGCTCAAACAAATGGCAATGCTGCTATTCTGTCCTAATATTGATGTCGTAAATGTCACTTTTGTAATTATCTGACTTTGTTTTATGATTTCAATAAGTGTTGGCACATGCTTAGTCTAAGCCACAGACATTGTGTAAAACGGTGAAAATGATTTCAGGAGAGGAAACCTGCGATAACTGACCTTGCTGCATCAAAACAAGGACCGTGAAAAGAATTTCACCTCATAGCAAACTTTAGTGTCCTATTCCTTAGAGAGAAAACTTCTCCTTTTCATAAGAGTGATATTACAAATGGTCGACGATAATCTCCACGGTACGCAACAACAAGCAAAGCTACAGAAAAACTTTACAATTTTGAACCAGAACAATGGCAAGCGCTGGAACTTTTGAGCTCAGTGGCCAGTAATGCAGAAAATGAAGACGTTTTGTGAATAGAGCTGGGTGCATGGACAATAATAAAAAACAGTCGATTGCAAAACCCCGACTTCGATACGATTCCCTCGCATTAACGTTTGATGTTACGCGGAAGACACACATTTGGTTTTAAAAGATTTTCGACCATTTCAAGACTGATGAATTTTAGTCAGTACGGTGAAAAATCATATTGGGTTGAATTCTTGAATTAATTATAATTATGATCCCTTGAAGGAAATGGCGATGCGCAACTGACTGTGGTTCACACAATGCGAATACGTACATGAAAACAAATCACTATTATATAAGTAGCCGCGTCCGTCCGTCTGTGTGACCCCCTTTTCTAATCGATAGCTTTGATAGCAACAAGGATAAAGCTTATGAAATACAAGAATTTTTCTATTGCATTATTTTTCTGTGGCGATTCAATCCCCTTTCACTTGCATTATGGTATCCAGAATACGCAATCGGCTTATTTTCGCAAATAAAACTTTTCTTTGGAGATTTTTCTGTTGAAATGATATTCATCATGTCTCTTTGATATTTTTCATTGATAATGCGAAAAGAAATGTTTTAAATTCGTTTGACAAGTAATCTCGCTACCACTTAGCATAAGGCCCAAGATTTTGAACTTGAGTTATCGTTTTCGAAATTGTGATTTTCTTGAAAAGCTTCGAAGAGATAATAGACGACATTTCAGAATAAAATTCCTGCAAAAGAGGCCATCATGGATAGAAATGTGTCCAACCGCAAAAAAAGGAGCAAGACTTCGACAGCAAGAAAGACGCCGCAGACTATCGAATGAACAACGCAAAATGATAACACGAATAAATGCTGCTCGCCAACGAGAAGCTAGAGCTAAATTGACCCTTGGGCGGCGTTTGAATAATCGTTAATAAAATTTGAAATTTGATAATTGACAGATTCAAAATGAACCACAATTAACACATCAATTAGTTAAACGGGATAGACAGTAGAATTGCAATTCACGGGCATTGCACTACACCTTTTTCACTTCAAATTAATCCAAGTCAGGTTCAATTTAATCCAAGTCAAGTTCAATTTAATCCGAGTCAAGTTCAAATTAATCTAAGTGTTATTAAAATTAATAACAGTCAAATTTTACACACAAATATCGGAATACATTTGGATTTTATGTACGTAATGTTGTATTCCGTACTACCGGTTCTTAAAATAACTGTATAAATGCCTTTTTCAGTCTCTTATGTACCGATTTCTCTAATATAGGAGTATAGAAGAAAAGTGTTTCTCATTGAATTTGAATCAGCGCTTCCCTCCAGATGGATCTCTACAACCAGTCAACGGACTATCAAACAAGTGAAGATGAACAAGAAAATGTACGCCCAGGAGTAAGAAAAGGAGTAAAGAGAGGAAAATACAAGAAAACACGAGAAGAAAAATGCAGAGTGATAGATGCTGCATTGAAAGATGAAGATTAGAGAGCAGTGACAACATTTTTCTTGCTAAAACAGGAATGTAACTGTGTAGTAATGTACTCATATAAATTGTAATAAAACGGAATCGTACATTAGTACCTAGTGAATCGAATATTTAAATTTTTTAAAGATTAAATATGCATATCGTCCGGTAGTAATCTTTTGTATTTGCATGTATATGACTTCAAATATACATATATATATATTAATATGAATGTGATAAAGCGGAATTTCACGCATATAAATATCTGTAGGTGTAAATAAATCCTCGAAACTATGTGTATGTGTAACAAAAAATTCTCTTTTGAACATAAATATTTGAATGTGTGCACACTGTCATCAATGTAGAACTTCAAAACAACTTTAAATGAGGAGTATAATACGAAGTTTTTATAATTGACTTGCATCTTTTACGCCGCTCAAAGATCTGAATCACACTCGGCCTCCTGATACTGGATACTTACCACATTTTACGACAACTTGTTTTTATATTGCAAAAATTTTATGCATTCCTTGCTAAAAGGAAAAACGACAGTCTTGCTCATCACATCCAGTAGATACATGTTTAACACAAAAAGCTCAAATCAACAAGTGATTATGTCAATTTTTAACTCAACTTAGGGTTCCATTAATTTGAATATGACTTGGATTAATTTGAACTTGACTTCGATTAAATTGAACTTGACTTGGATTATTTTGAACTTGACTTAGATTAATTTGAACTTGACTTGGATTAAATTGAACTTGACTTGAATTAATTTGAACTTGACTTGGATTAAATTGAACTTGACTTGGATTAAATTGAACTTGACTCGGATTAATTTGAAGTGAAAAAGGTGTAGTAGTTATAAATACCTGTGTTCCAACAACAAATTATTGGCAGCTCCTCTGTAGGTTTCGATAAATTTGTTGCATCAGTGTGAGAGTTTTCTGTTCTCGTACACTTGATACCAAACGCTGTTATGTTGTTAATAAAATGACGCAAGACGCTGACAGTTAGGGGGCGGTCAGTGTGAAGAAAACTTTGTTTGGCGTTTCTTTCACGTATAATAGCGTAAACATTATGCAATCCATTGCGGATTATATTTACCATGAGAACCTCCCAAACGACTTAAATTAAGAAAGGCGAGAAATTATCGTCAGAAGCTCTCACCAGCTTGTGACATAGACAACTTCATTTCACTAGCGTGTTGTAAGCACTGGAAGTTAATGAAGGACCTCATTACAAAAGAACCTTTGAGCTATTCTGTGAGCAACAACACTTCTTTGTTTCTCATAACTCGTGAATGCTAAAGAGTGCTAAGTGCGAATGCATGTCTCGAAATACAGGCATAAATAAGTGCTTAAGGTCATCCATTTACACGCAATTATGCTTCATTACAGATGAAAGAAACTGCTAAGCATTTTTCTCGCAATGCAGCCGTTATAATCTAGATTTCTTATGGACTTGATAACGTTCTTCGTACTGCTATCAATCATACTTGCTGTATAATGATATAATCTTTTAATAATTGATTGGCATGCGCGCAGCGGTGGAGCCATATTTAGCTGCATGCAGATATAACACCCACACCGCAGTCATCAAAATTTTTATTTCTCCAATGTCCCAAGACACGTAAGTCATTATTCGCGAGCTGATCTTGCCACGCATGGTTTACTAAGCACAATAAGGCACGATGGTAACCACAACGAGCCTTCTAAGTCATCATTACTTGCTACTGAATTACTCATTAAAAAGATGAAGTGCTTTATTATCGTAATGATAGCCTCTCAGCCGAATGCACGAACTAAATTGGATAGCGGCTGAGTGGGCATCTCGAAACCTAGTTATGGGTCTCGAAATAGCTTTGTCGCATTGCACTGCACATCACAAATGCTGACGTGTGGTCGGGGTCTATTGCACAGAAATGGAGAGCTCACTGTCTCAGTTCGGCATAGAATTAACTCAGAGGGCAGGATTATATTTTCTTTGAGCGGCTTGTGCGACATTTTTAATTCTAATACCCGATGGTACTGTGTGCCAGTTGAATGTTTTTCATTACTCAAGGCAATGCGTCAATCAAGTATTTCAAATTGATTTTCTTTGCGTAAATTTTTAGAACATTTTGTGTTCTTTTGCTTGTGATAAGCTATTTAGGTAAAACTGTTGGCCTAATTCTTTCATAAATGAACGAAAAATAGTGAATAAATTAATGAATAAAAATCATTAGCCAATAAGTACTTAACCAAATAAAATAAACATACAAAATGAGGCAAGTAATCGTATAAATAAAATAACAATATACTAAATGAAAAAGTAAATAATAAAGACCTTCCAATGACAACTTTTGGCGATGCAGTTTTTTGGTGAGGCATTACGTGTTTTCGGAATTACCTTTTCAAATGTATAATAGTCTCCTGTAAAAATATTTCTGTAGTTTTTATTTTCCTAATAATTAAATAAGGATTGTTATTATATTAAACATGTAACTTATGTTTAGATGAAGACGTTTACAATGAACTGTCACGCAATGATGCGTTTACAAAAAATGAATTCAGTGTAACGCATCGGTCGACACCTCACAGGCTACAATTCCTAAAACATAGAATATTTTTGTTCACTTTCGCTACGCCTGTGAAATCAATTTGAACTATTACATGAACTGCAAAAACAAATCAACTAAGAGACACGTTTGGGTGCTCATTTCCCATAAGTAGAAGAAAGTCGTGGTAGATTTTTGGGGTAGAACAGCGTCGTGGTAGATTTTTGGGGTAGAACAGCGTCGTGGTAGATTTTTATTTCACGGCTGCCAAGGCTGGAGTAAACTGCGATAAATCTCAAAAGTGCGAAATAGAGTCATGAGTTCAGAATTGGATTTTTGTCGTCACACTTGAAATTTCTCGACAGATAAATTATTAGTTTAAACTCGTTATTTCATTTTCACGATTGAATAGAAAGAGACTCTTTTAGTTAATAAATTGCAAGGACTGAATAACATCAATGCATTATCTTGCAGTGATTCACCACACCGGGCTCGTTTTTGCGTGCAAGCACACAGGGAATAATTCCAGCACTCTCCCATTATTCAGAGGGGAATTTAGCCACCGGCTCCAACAACATTCGTAGGTTTACTGATGTCGCATAGAAAAAACTTTACAGTCCCACTGAGTGACTCGGCAAAGTTGTTTGAAGAACTAACCAATATCCTAGCATCTTAGATTCACCCAAGACTTTTTACAAAATATTAACCTTCAAGGGCACGCCTGTGAGTAACTCTCGCCGCATGTACCTCTGCAAATCGAGGTCTGCCATCCACAAATCTATGTCTCACTGTAAACGTCAATTCCTTCATCAACAAACCATCCATCCGTTCACTGCATCTAACAAATAGAACCAATGGGGGGCAGAGGACATTAAAAGACTAATCTATTGCAATATTTTTTCTGTCAATGCGCTAACATTTATCTGTATTAACACAAATTTATCTGCATTAACACAAGGAAATAGATTTTTTCACCAATTAGTTTTCGTCGTAAATTTCACTTCAATTATGAAATTTTATTCTTTTCGGGTTCACAGGAAGGTTAGTTGGTTAAATGCTTCATTATTAAAATAGTAAGACGCAACGATAGAAGGATTACATCAGTTTTGAGTGAAGTTCAAATATTTGAAAATGCTATAAAATAACATTATTATTGAAACAAGTAGTGATGACTATCTTTCTGAACGAACTCTCGTTTGCGCCTCGTACTGTACGAAAGTTACAGTTATTCATGTTGGGCTTCGTTTTGCAGTAAACAGCAGGTACTTTTCAACACATTGATACCTTTCATTCTCATGGGGATTTTTTTGGATGTAACTTAATGTTTAATTCAATTTCTTCAACAAATCAGTGTTGCTACATCACGTTTCCTTTACGTTCCTGATAAAACCGTTGAATACCAGAATGGCTCACTGTAACTTGGCTCTGAACAAAAGGAACAAGCGAATTGTAGGCCGGCAATTGTCTTCTTAATAGCCAATAACGGCTGAAGAGATTAAGAAAAGAGCCAATTCAGCGGAGCCAAAAACTGCTCGCCACCGAACTCTGTTTGCCAGCATTTTTAGCGTCTATTGAAGTATTTTCTTCCATTGTTAATTATTCCTTCTAATATCAGTACATGAAACTTTCAGGTGTAGTTTTAGTGACTTGCAGACCCTATGCGAAATGCGAAGGTTTATTGAATTTACTGGCGATAATTTTTGGGGCCTGCTTAAATGAATACCAATACCATTAAATTGTATTAATTGCTTCGAGCCGGCGATCAGAAGCTAAAACCCATTCAGCGATGGTAATTAAAGCTGAAATTAGACAATTAATGCAACAGAATGTTTACAACGCAAATGCCACGCCGCTACTCGTGCAAAGCCAGTTGAAAGTGAAGTCCACGCGTCCGAATCTCTGATCCTATCCAAAGTACAATACCATTGAACACACTATGACATGCACACGACACAGAAATGGACTTTCTCCATTACGTTTAGTGGTGCTATGCGACACTCTTTTCAGAATGAAAACGTGATAAAAAGTAACCGTTCACTTAAACGAAGATTTTATCACACATGAAGAACAATTTATTAGGCTTTATAATTCCATGCAAGGAACTCGGGAGACTACGTTCCTCCGTAAAACTTTAGAATGAGCTTATTGCTGTTAAAAAAGATATTAATTTCCATCTTGCTACTCGAACTTTTATATTAAGTTTAAATTATTCATCGCGGGAAGGTTTGTTTCATAAAGATTTGCTATTCAGTCGGATAGAAAAGTTCAAAAGAGTGTTTAGAATTTACAGCAGAATTTTGTTTACTTGCTAGTTCTAATGACACAATGTAGAACTTGTGATGAATAGGATAACTTTCAGAGAGCCAAATGACACAGTCCAGTGCACCGTAAAAGAATAAAATGCCATTATTGAAGTGAAATTTACGACGGAAACTAAATGGTAAATGAAATCTCATACCTTGTAAACAAACAGAGAAATGCTTGCGTATTGCCAGAAAAGAATGTTCAATTCAATTAAAGTTTTAAATTTTAATGTTTGAAAGAAACGGTGGAAACCTATATCCTAGGAGTAGTTAGGTGTGAGCCTGCAGTTCAACTAATGTGCAGGTGTGTCAATTACGAGACAGTTTTGAAGTGATGAAAAATGTCTAGGTTTGGAAAAGTACGTACGTCGGAGCTAGATTCTGCGTTCACCAAACGCGAAGAAGAAGATGTGGTTTCGACGTACTTCATGAGATGAGAAAAATGGTGAACGCTTTTTTCTTTAAAATATACAGGTTTCACAAGCACATAGCAAGAAGTGGAAGTAACTCCCTTAGATATGATTTAATGCAAAAGAAAATATTTCACATTATCGCACACTGACATTCAGCCATGCATTTAAGTATAATTCTAAGTCGACTCCATTTTTTCTCTCATTACTCTTCAGCTTATTTAGTCCTAATTCAAATACATATCATATGAATTTCACGCTCACGTGTGTCCTCAGCAGAGCTCGTTTGTAGCCGCGGCTAAGAGATCTATTTTTGGTCCTAATTGCTCGCCAGGGAGGCTTCTTTCATTCTTCCTGCGGTTCGATCTAATCAATGATTCAAGCTTTGGTGTTGTGCCAACGCTCGTCTCTAATCATGTCGAAAAATTTCAGCAACTGACGTAAACCAATATAGACAATAGCTGAATGAGAATCGTACAATATACCCATAGCTTATAAATGATGAAAGAAAAACATTCATAAAAACATGGCCAAATGATGTAATTGAAAATGGTAACTGTTCCATAAACATTTTTTCGTGAACACACGACTAAAGAAAACAATTAACTTATAAACTCAGTCTTTCAAGAGCACTTATAATTCCATGATTTGCACTGCATTATGGTTATCAAAAAACAGCTGTTTAGATAAACGCACTTAGTAAATTCATTTTATTGAATTTAAGAGAACTAAGAGATTAACTTTCGTTGAATTCGAAAAACAACCTCTTACGCCCGTGGAAATTTTTTATCATGGTCGAATGGGAATAAAAATGTTTTATTCACAAAATATCAATTTTTGCGGAAGCGCCTACATTGCGTATATCTGAGTTGGCTTCTCCATTACTCAGTGGAGCCATTGAGAGGCACGCTCGCTGGCTAGCGTACTCAGATCACGACTAATTAGCGACTCGAAATCGCTCCAAGTGCTTTGATTACCGCTGCTAGTTTCGCTAATGAAAATCCCGCTTTAACTTTCACATTTTCGAGACGAAAAACAAAATAAAAGCCTCCATGCTACGAAATTCGACACAACCCCTGAATTGATTCATCAAAGGAGAAAAAATTGTTTACCTGTGCCGTCAGTGAAAATGATTATTTTGTCATAACCTCGAACCTTGTTACCACGAGTAGAAAATATGTTGTTCAACTAGGGTACTTTCCCTTTTCTGAAAGTGAGAAAAACAGGATAGCAGCTTATTATAGAATATAATTCAAATTACCACTTAGTTACGGTACTAACTTTTGTAATGTGGCTCACGGGATCGCTAGGATCCAAGTTTTCCATCTGCTGCAAGTCGCGCTCGTCGGCAGCTTCCCTCACGTCTGTAAAAAATAATGCTCGTGTTTTAGCACTGTGGACGCAGCACTTCTGATATGTTCGATGAAATAATATTCTTCTCACAACGAAGGATGCCCCTCGTCCTCCTATGCTTTGCGTTTTCAATAGCATGGAAGAAAATGCATACACTACGAAATGAATTTTTCAGGGTAAATTTACTGAAGATTTTAAACAACGTGAATGTAACTGTCATAATTTGTTTTATTACAACGCTGTTTACGAGCAAAAGAGTTATATTAGCCATTACATCATATTAGTCTTTCACAATTCCGAATTGTCGATAAATGGAGCAAGCATCAGTGTCTCTAACCAGAACATTTGCTTCGCATTGAATCTTCGGATCCTGAATTTACATATTCAATTTATTATACTCTGACACCACTGGATGAGATGATTTAAGTCACTTCTAAGTGGCAAATTAGACGCAAAAAGATCCCGGCGAAAACTTTCAAAAAAATCTGCGTTTCTATTTCTAAAATGTAGAAATTTATTCAGGTGCACGCCAATATCCTGTAAGTTGATTGTTCTTACTTTGAGTTTCTCACTTCAGTACCTTCTGAATGTTATTTTTTAATTATTACAAACACTTTTGCATACTTTAGCAAACCTTTAATTTTAGTGGCACAGCGTTCATAATTTTCTTCAATCGTTAAATACAAATTTGAATTTAATTCGGTTGATGTGATGCAGTAATGAGATCACGAAACGATATTGTATACAGGTAAGGTGTACCTTTGTAGAAAAATGCTGAAGACCCTACATAATAATATTTAGAGATCTTCTCAACCATAAAAGTACTTTTTGGCGGAATCAGGAGCTTTTGCTTGCGATTTTTCTCGGAAAACCAACCTGCGGAAACTAAAATAACATCCGGGTCTTTGTCGGACTTTATTTTGCGATCTTCTTCCGGGCTGCGGCCGTCCACGCTGAGCTTCGTGGAGATCTGCGAAGCGCGGCGAGCGCCAGCATTTCTGACCCTGAGCAGCATGACCATCATGAAGCAGCACAGCAGCAGCACTCCCGCAACACCTCCCATGACCCCCAATGCTGTAGGGACCCCCACACCCCCGATATTGCTAGGGCTTTTACTGAGGCGTTTTTCCGCAATATCGATGGGCGTCAAGTGAGTCATAGTCACAGGCTCGGCTGAGCCTTGGCTGTTGCTGGCCGTCACACGCAGGAGGTACTCGAGCCCGGGCTTCAGGCCGTGCACCGTGAAGCGAGGTGACCGCTGGTTCTCAAGTGACGCTACGATGCCTTTGTCCACATCGTGCACCTGAAACCGAGAAATACACACGTGCGTTGTCAGCGCTCCCAAGATAAAAGAAGGGTTTGAATACAGTAGGTGCATTCATGTTGCTTCTGTATTGGAAACTTGTGTTCATGTACAGTAAAAGGAAGTTGATCATGTGGGCCTTGAGGAAAACTTTCGGACACAAAAAAAGTATATGATCTTGAGAGTAAATGACCAAGTGATGAAATTGGTGGATTCCTTTTCTGATGACACACATGCCGAAAAAATAATAATATTCTTATTCTTAATAATTAAACAGAAATAAAAAGCTGAATGATGGCAATCATATACCATTTTGGATAAAAATTTATCGTAACAAAAGGTTCGACACCCAATACATGCGGAATCATTCCGCAAGCCACATTATTACGCAGTTGCAATTTCCAACCTTTCTAAATTTTTAATTCGAGTGCTTCTCTCTTCCAGAGACAATTAACCGACTTTGAAAATGATAAAGCTTAGCCATCCTGGAATGATATTGTTAATCCATCCCGGTGAACAAACGGCGAATAAACTTCAAATTGCAGCTGACCTCTAGGCTGAAGGTCTGCTGGAGGCCACCGTCCCACCCCGGCCAGCAGCGCAGCACCACCTGCCCGCTGGCGCTGCTGTTGTGCCACGCCGAGCAGTTGTGGACTTGTTCCGGCACTGCTGCCGGCACGACCTGGTCAGGGAGAACCGCCAAATTGTGCATTTTGTGCGCCATTGTGAGACGTAGGTACTGTGTATCGTAATAAGTGTGTTATGGATAGGGGAAACCACCGCATTGTGTGTTTTGTTCGCCATTGTAAGATTGTGTATCATAATAAGCACAGTTCACGCATGGTTGAAGATTTCACAATCGGACTTAGTTTCTTTCTCGCTCCTCACAAACCAGTAATGAACTCATCAGACTCACACTATGAAATTTTCCGAAACTTTTCGAACGTATCATGGAGTGTTTTCACTCTTCAAAGCTTCATAATCACGTGCTCTTTTCATCGTGTTGTGCTCTTCATTATACATCGTCTCATTTCGGCGTGTTTTGTACGTGTTTTATCCTCAGACAGGATAAATACACTGTCGACTCACTGATTCGGCACCGTCGTCAAACTTTACTTTTGGGTGGCGTTTTGGATCTTATATTTTGAATACATCAATCGACCCTACTTCATTGCTTGTGACGAGAATTATGGAGTTAAAGCAACAAAGAATTGGAAGAAATCATAAAGTTGCGAATATCTTTTCTCAAGTGAAATGTCACGCTCATGATATGTTCAAGCGGATCAAAAGGTGATGAAGCAATTTTCTGCGTTATAAAATGAGATTTTAAATTGAGGGAATTTAAATTAGCGTTGGTTGAAACACTTTCTTACTGCTGATCGAAAACTTTGTGAATACAGACCGAAGGAAGGTTCTTGCGAGGATCAATTGAAAACTGGCTTTCTGTGATTGCGTCAACTGATTTGGGTTCATCAAATTGAGCAGTAATTGTGTATTCACAGTTGTACTTCTCATTTGTCAGTTTATCCATACATACATACATATACCAGGCCTCTCCTCCCTATGGGAGGATAGCCGACAGCAGGCTACAAACAACACCCTTAGTCACTAGGATGCGAGAGAGGCAGCACTAGCCGCACCAGAACTGCCAGGATCAGCAGCAGCCCAGCACAACCACCTTCCACAGTCAGGCCCGACAGCCATAGCTGGTTTACCCCGACCGTTTCATTGAGTGCAGCCCCTCCCCCCGCACAGGACAGGTCAACCCCATCACACGAGGGCAAGCTCCCAGTACCGCGTCAAAAATAAAATCAACTTCTAATCCACTGCCCCCACTCATTTCTGTCCGCAGTCATCCCTCTCGCCACATCCACAGTCAGACCCCTAAAGACCCCACAGTCAATTTATCCAAAGATGTTAATTCAAAAGTAAACGTTGCTTCCAATACTAAGGTACACGTGATTTCCGAAAAAAAAAATACGAAACTCAAAGAATTGGTAAAAATTGAAGCTACTCTCATAGAAAATGTCTGTGATATTAATACCGTGGTGAATTCTTGCGTTTAACTCATGTTTTACTGGCGATAGCTATTCAAATGAAGTCCATCTATTCTGTCAGTCCGATTCGCCACTTTGCGAGACCCGCCGTTCTGCCTGCCATACGACTGCCTCCGAAGACTCTTTCGGCTCGAAACCTTTTCTGTCAACACGAGCCCGATTTAATGTATTCAATTTAAGGCACATGGAAGTGCACTATATTTGAAGAAAAATTCACCCGTTAGAAGCATTCGCGTCTCAAGTTATAACGATATTTTCGAGCCTTGCAAACATATGTTGTGTGAATCTAGGCAGCGTTCTGCGCGCAAAATATTTAAACAATTTAATTGTGAAACTTTTAAGTTAAAATCTACCAGAGGTTGGGAATGAACTTCACCAACATTGTGAGAGGTCAAAACACTCTTTAAACTCAGTTTTTGCTTAAAAATTATTGGATAACTATCTTTGATATCCATGATAAAATTGTCCAAGCGCTCGTGGAGGATAAACCTGAGAAAACTACGTGCTCGGCGTCAGGAGCAACCCTCTCTCCATTAAACCCAAGGGCACCACAAATTTCTGTGGTGCGTGCAACGGCTCTATTTATTGAGCTGTTATGGAATATTGGAAGCCCCAACGAACCATGAACTAGATTCAGTGTACCTTGCATAGAAAAGCCTGGGAAATGAGTGAGTCAAGTTCTAACATGTCTCAATTTGAGTGCGTATACAAAAAAATTGTTGGTGTAATTCCACTTCTCCTTATTCACCGCGTTCTGCAAAGCGAAGCAATTACGCACTTCATCAACAAATTTCCTTCACAGAGAGCTTCGTAATCAAAAGATAGCTATGCACTCAGGGAATGGTGCATCGTGCTCCGTGCCAATGTTATTCTGCACTATAAGCACTAAATTGCAGGACAATCTTCATCACTGCTTCATTCACGTAAGATACAAATGAATTAAGAGATGGGATATAATTCAGATATCATACGTAATAAATTCACATTTCATTGTGAAAAAAAATCAGGTATCATTCTTGTATAAAACTAAGGGCGGAGAGAGTCTTGCGATTTTGATTTCGTTTTATTTCAGAACGTTGTAGGATTATTTCCAGCGTTTAGGGGATTGTTAACTTTGAAAATTTTCCAAGGAGCTCACCGGCATTTAAAACACCAGTGGATTTCTATAAAATTGCATTTTATAATTTTCATGCCAATTTGCTTCATGAGTGGAATTACAAATTTCAACTATTTAGTTATTGAATTTATCGTATTGTCAATTATTGTGCTCATACAGGATCGAGTTCTTCCACTTGAACTTATGTAACAAATTGAAGAAGCACTGAACTTATAGTGTAATAAATATAACAAAAGGTATTAAAATTGAAAATAACATTTAGGCTTTCTCGAGTAAAATTTCACCGATTGTGTCAAATTACTTTACCTAAAATTGAAAAAATTGAAGTGCTTCCTGAAAATTTCGACCCACTCTACGAAGACTCAGCTCTCACGTTTCAATAGAAACTAAACCGAGGAGAACAATATCTTTAAAGCCATCTTCTACATAGTGATGAGCAATTTAGTTGTCTGAAAATTTGTGCGCTAAACCTCGTCAAAAAATCCGTAAATAATCATCAAGTAGCTGCAACATGCTGGCAAAATGTGTCAGATATTAGACTTCCCTGATAAATATATCAGCAACCATTCTTCTAGTGGACGTAGACGTTTGGTGGAAAAATTGAACCAAGGACTAAATTTTTACAAAAGACTAAGTTGATAAAAGCTTGTGTTTAGTGAGCTTCAGTGATCACTAATCACAGCAGGATGCAGTAATCGAAAACTTCATCGGAGAGAAACATGGAAAAAAAATCAAAATCAAGAACCTGGTAGACGCAGGCGTGTTTTTGTAGTCCCACAGCGTTCTCGGCCCAGCAGAGGAGGGCTCCGTAATCCAGCGGCGTGTGCGGGGTGTAGGCCAAAACAGAAATTCTTCCGTTGTTGAAGGCCCTGCTTCTCGGCACGTCAACGACATCTGACGCAGAGGTGTTGAGAGACCAGCGGAAGGTGTGAGGCTCCGGGGAACTCTCCACAGCACAAGTGATGTTCACAGGCTCCCTCCGGCCTCCCCCGTACACCCACTGCTGCTGGGCAGTGCACACCGGGCTGACTGCACAGGAGAAGTGGTACAAAGCCCAGTATATTATACGCAGTCTATTTTTTTCGCCAGGGCACCTATGATTTTAGATGTCTACGTAGTTTCTGCATTGGGCAGCCAAAAATTCTGCGCATAAACTTTGACGTCGAGCTTACCCGGGATTCGAATTTTGTAATCACTTCCCGATTGCGTTAGGAACACTACATTCAGCGCCAGCTCCACGCTGGAAGAGGATTGATAAGAACGCACAGGCTGGAATGATGAGGTGCGTAGGAATTGATGAACACTGGAAAAATCAACAACGTGGACTGAAGTAGGAAAGCAGTAATGTTCGTTCACAATCTATTTATTTTGAATAAAACTTATCTTCAATAATTTATTGAAATGAATATATTTCTTTGTTTTTACGAGCGATAAAACGAAAATTCATCTTTTGTGCAGTCAATCACAGTAAATACAACGAACAGTAAGCAGTTGAAAGAACTTTGTAGACGTGGGATTAGCCGTACGTGAAATCTGGCCCCTAATAAGAATAATTAAAATTGTAAAGGAAAGCGAATACAAAAGACTAAGTGCATCACTTAGTCCTAAATGAAACGTATGAGTGTAGATTAACAATCAGAGGTAGGAAAATAGAAATAAATATAGTGAACAATCATAAATAAAATCATTTTAGAAAAATCAATTAAAGGACGCCAAGAAGCATTGAGATTAAATTCTTGCAAACTTCAGAGGCAATATGATTTAAAGCTTCAGATCTTCACTGCTGATATACTGATTATGAAATTGAAATGGCATTCAACTAAGTTTACAAAGAAAATCAAAGATTGTTTTTATCCCTAATATAGAAGAGGGCTTGCGAAAATGAAATAAATAGAATATGGGAGCAGAAACACACCACGTGGCCCATTCTCGTGTTGTCCCCAACTCCGATGCTGCCAATACGAACCAATTCTTCAAAAGCCTATGTAACTAAAAACTCGTATCTCGCGAAAGCACCCACTAGTCGACGCAGTGTGGATTTTCATAATGCTGCTGACCGACATGCAGTCACTAACGCAATTCTTAATTACACTAATGAACGCTGGATGAAGACACGATCCAGTTAATTTGCTCTTTTCAAAATTGCTCACTACAGTTGACTTTAAATTTTAATTTTATATTAAACTTCCGTTCATCTCCTCGCAGGAAACGAGATAATGTTGTCGTGAGATCAAGTATCCTGGATATTTTCACACTGGTGAAAGTGACACAGGAAAATTGTTTTCTAAAACAGCAATCAAACCGCTTCTTCCAAACGGGTGTTTTTGTTGAACCACTCTGGATATAAACTCTGACTTGTATTTATTTTGAAACATTTTCATTAAACTTTGATAATCTTAGTTTGTTGTCGTTGGTTTTCTGTCACCGTTCAAGGTCTGCTTTCAGTAATAACCTTAAGCGAAATTTAACTGAGACCAATAAGTCATATGATAGGGTTTTGTCCCGGACTGTCTTACTTCGGTTCCCTGTTGTCCTGTTTTTCAGCACCTATTAATATTTTTGTGCCACTTTTTTCTTATTTCTTAAACTTCCTTTTCAACTTGCTGCTTCTACGCGTAGGGAATCTTGTGTTAGAACACACTTTGCACACAGATTCGCCGTTCCCTTAATTCTATACTAAATGAAGTGTTCCTTTTTCCTTTTCTTGGGACGCCTTTGTTGTAGTTAAGGCTTAAACAAACTTATAATCAAATCTAATCTAACCTGTTAGTTAAAACATAGAGTAAAATTTGTATTTTTCATGCGCTGTATGGAGAATATGATCCGTTGCAGACACCCATTTTATGGAGAAACTTGTCAGAATATTAGTTATACCTACGAGAAAACTGAGCCAACAGGTCTTGATTAATCTTGTATACTTGTTGAACTTTTGTAGTCTTGCTTCGTTCTTCATGGTTTTCGATGACCGGTTTAGATTTTAAGGCCTTTTTCTCCCTCACTTTGTTCTAGTCTTTGCTCAACATTGAACAGAATTTTCATCCCTGAGCTGTTAATAAATTTATTTTAAGGAACACAAATTATGTGCATGTCTCTAGTTAACTGGATGAGATTGAGGACGGACAGAACAATCAAAAGAGCAACGATATGTATATGACGATGATAACTCTTATTTTAACCAACGTAATAGCATCGGCCAATTTTTAGGTTGAAAATTAAGCTTCACAAACAACTTTCGGTTAGTCTGGGGTTTTATCCACGTATAAATATTTATCTTGTCTCCCCATCAGAATGTACCTTGATTGTCTAAAAAAAAATACGTACTGCAATGAGGAAACTTGAAAATTTCAGTACAGTTTGGAATAATTGCAATGCATCTAAAGTGAAATTCAGTCTTCATTTTTCGCATCAATTTCTGAAAATAACAACAGTGTATCATTTACCAGCTTTGACGACTATCATCGAATGCTGTCAATTTCTACGGATTCTGAACGTCTGGTTACACTGATTTTTTCATCTTTTGCAATCGATTCTGTACGCTTATCTGCTTGGAAAACATAAGTTTAGACCCAATGTTCACATTCGCGAATCAACTCATTTTTTTCGGTGAGATATTATATGCTACACATTTTTTGTTGTCTTCGCTATTACGCACTTTTAAATATTAGAAGGGCTCAGAAGGTGGAAGAAGCTGACGCAACCGGAGAGTAATTCTACTATAATAACATAAACTTCATCTATTGAACGATACGGGCGCTACAGAATTTTTATATCAGAGTGGCGGAGCATCGGGATAGAAGCACTGCATGGGAGTCAAGCACTGGGATCCGTACTGGGAGTCAATTAGCACATTCTTCTCACCCCACAGTACGCAATCACACCAAAAAATGCAGCGTACCTACATATTTCTTCTGCCGACTTCAAAATCTTCGATTCTGCCTCAACCCCTCTTGAAATTAGGATTTTAAAATCTTTACATACTTAAAAAAACACCCCTTACAATACCGACGGTTCATACCCGTTGCAAATAGTTAATAGATGGCGATCTTTAAATTTTATTTTTCTTTTAAGTATATTTGTTTTCGTGATCCATTTGAATGACTGTCATTAAAAGTCATTTTTTTATCTTCTATTTCGTACATAATGACTGGTATTTTTAAAACTGATGAAGGAACTGGACTCCAAAACGTTTTCCCATTAAATATGATTAATTTCCTTGAAAATTCCATCGGTTTTAAGTTCCTCATAAATTTTCAACGATTCCATCAAGCGACTCCCCCGTTCAGAACTACAACTCGTTCACGTTACCGAGTATCCTTCATTATTTCCTAATCGCATCTGTATTCCATTAAACATGCATCTAAACATATCCTAGTATGTCCTCAATACCGATCGACCAGCATTGTGTATTTGTTGCTCGCGTTCTCTGTTTGCCTCCCACCCTCTCAACTGCATGCTTGATCACTACTTAATATTTATTCCATTTTTGCCTTGAATTACAATTTATTGAACTGGATTCCGATGTCATCTCAACACCAAGTATTGGAGTTGGAAGAAGGAAGGAAACGTAATTAACCTGTTCATTAAAAAACAGTTTTTGAGAAGGAATCATAGGTTCAACGAAAAAATTCTGTCAATTTTGACGGGAGTTGTGAACTAGTAACTAATATGAGATGAAAGATGTGCCCAACTCAATACTAACTCAAGTGGAATCTTGTTTCTAAGCGTACAGCTAGGATATTTTACTAAAATTTTATTTTTCTCCCTTCCCAAATTTTTCAAAATGTTCTCGACACTATGTATGGTTTAGAACTGAGCCAAATTCGTTTCATAGATTTTCAAACTTGTATTCAGCTATACTGAGAAAAATACAGTTAATCCTCAAGATTTACAACATCCAATGCTTACCTCAGCTATTAATGGTAAAAATTAAACTTAGTTATTTAAAACTCAAATCAAGTGATGGTATAATTGAAAAACTTGCTCAAATTTTTATTCTTATTAGCTAAGGTTCGCGTAAAATAAGGTAAAACTAAATGATCAACGTTACCTGCTTCCCATATACTTTCCTTCACTGTACATTGACAACAATCGTTGTTTGCCACCAGAAGAACAATTCCATTGATTTTCAGATATTGACGGCATTCATTTAGTGCTTTTTAGTCAGCCTGTTGTTGGAGGCACGACAGATAATCAATGAAGCCCAGGCAGGCCTTAATGTTCAGGACTCGCCCGCTAGTGAAGCCTGGCAGCCTGTAAATGGTTAGACGAGACGTAGCTCTGAAGCTTCGAGGTGTAACACATCAGACAACACGAGTTGCAACGTCGGCTTCCATTCTCTCAACAGTCCTAATAAAATGAGGGAAATTCGAATAAATTATGTTTTCTTTGAATTGTCTTTTGTTAGGCTGAGTTTTGTTTGAGCAGCGCAGTTGTATTGAAGTGCGGATAATTTTCAATATGTCTTCCATAGCCGAAGAATACAATAAAGTTGTGATTATTACATTCGCTGGCAATGGACGCAAGGTTAATTAGGAAAACTTTTTACGTCAAAACGCAACAATCCTAAACGTTGATGACGAGTTGCCAACTGTTTCGCTCCGCTATCAAACTGCTCTTTCTAAGGTAGTTATGAATTTGTAAATGGGATTGCTTTAGATAGCGAAAATTGCAAGTAGCCTCTATCTTTGTGACGACCACTTTTTCATCAAAATAACATCGTTGAGCACGTTGTGATACCTGTGAGTTACGTAAGTTTTGTTTCTGTGTACTTAACATTATTTAATCATTTATGCAAATTACTCGCACATTGAAAGGAAATTTTTGCTCCGCGCGAGAAGTACATGAAGAAAGTTATATGATTACTTTTTTCTAGACAGTGACGGACGACTCCTAATATATTTTATATACGTTATTATGGAGTTTAAGAGAATATTCCAGAGTATTCATGCCTATTTTTTGACACTCATAAATTCTACCATGAAATTATCCGGAAAGTAAATTCACTGTTTTGTTTGCGGATATTGATATCACGACATGGCCTTCATACGCTTGAGTAAACTGACTTTAGTAGCAGGATAAGATCAAATATCTTTCAGAAAACGTTAACATGAAGTGTAACTTACAGTAAATGCAACCGAATCAAAATAGCAGTCCAATAACACGGTAACTGCTTTTCCCTTTAAATGCATGTATTAAATCAAGATCAATGATGTTTCTTAACAATCTCCATCACACAACACTTCCGAAGACTAGTAGTGGGATGCACTTTGATTCGCTACGTCAACTTCCCAATCAGGGCTAAAATGAACACCCGAGTTACACAGAGTGGAGGGGAAAACAAAGAAGCGTTCAAATAATTTTTACATGAAATGAACTGCGCTCATCAGAGAGAATGAGACCAATTAATGAGCAGCAGTTTTTTTCTGAGGCTTATGATTCAACAACCACATTTGCTATCAGGCACAAAAAAATAAACAAATACATTCACAAAAGAGGATACTGCAATTGTTTATCCTTAATTGGGATAAAAATTTGAAGGTCCTAATATTTCGCAATTAAACACATTAAACACATTGGAACACACAACGTTTTGATGCACAGAAAAAGCTCAAAACGTATTGATAAATTATGACGAGGGAGAAAAACTGTCAGGTTTCAGAATTTTTTCAACAAGTTGCTGAGAAGGGACTAGCTGTGCATGCATTTACTATCGTTTGACAAATTGTTTAATCTCAATTCACAAGTTTAGAATGATTGTACATCAATTTTTCCGAGATTTGAAGCAGCTGATGTTTTCTCTGGTGGAAAAATGAAAAATCAGTAACCCATTTCAATGAACAACATTCAAAATTATTACCTTCTTGAGCTGAGTTTCGAATGAGATTGTAGATAATATTAGGAACATTTACCATCATTAAGCCATTGGCCTACTATCTTCCTGATTTGAAAATGTGTCAGCGTTGTCATTTCTCTTCGTTTAGAACGTTTTAATTTGAAAATCATTTTAAATTGGAAACAATATCATGAACTAACCTAAAACTTCGTGATTTCAGAGGAAACGTGATAAGTTCAAGGATAGCAGCTTTTGATTAACTAATCCCACTGAACAGTAATGTTCATCCCCCTCACGATAAATAGCAGTCGATAAAATAAGAACACCAATGGAAGCCGGTGCGCGCAATGGAAGTTCCTGTTCAGCCACTCTCACTCAAAAGTCTTCGCTCTCGCTGTCGATACCAGTCGAGAAAATAGAAATGGAAAAGGACATCAAGACACGCTTTAGAAGTCGCCGTCCAGTCACTTACATTGAGCAACCTTCTCTCTAACGATGAATAAGAGCAAAAAAATCGGATAGCCAATGCAAGCCTACAGGCGCAATGACAATGGGAGGCTCCAGATGTTCAGTCACTCACATTGTACGAGCAGATGCAGCGGAGAAGAACGGGCTTCTCCTTCTACATTGGATGCAGAACAGGAGTAGTCGCCTGTCATGTGCCGGGATATTTTCTGCAGCACCAAACTCCTGTTGCTTAAGATGATGCCTTCTGCTGCGCTGTGCAGCACTTCTTCATCCTAGCACAAAGAGAAGACGATTTGGTTCTTAGTGCATTTCAAAAATTTTGTCCTACTGGTACAATGAGACTAGATAATGAAAACTGAATCTGTTCACAAATATTAAAGTGGAGAAGGGCTAATTTGAACGCAATGCTTGTTCACTTCCTTTTTTCTTTTGGTGAACTCGTTAACATCGGCGTTAATACGTTACGTTAATTCAACTCTGAAGTAACAATCAGGAGCAGATTATAAACCAAAATAAGTCACTAATTTAAAAAAAAATTCAAATTTAAGGATGAAAGTTTGAGACAAGTATTCCACTGTAGATTTTTTTAAGAGTAACTCATTCCCTCATTGTTCAGTTGTAGACTAATGTAAATTAACATTCTATTTGCTGAAGCATGATATAAAGTTAAGATGAAGTATAGTAAAAAATTTTAAAAACCAACAATTCAAAAAAATTAACTCGATGGAACTTGAACTCTCGATGTCTTGCGAGGTCAAGTGACAATATTGGCAAACAAAATCCGGGAATGTGTTAACATTCTTTTTCAATGAGTCATGAAAATGCCCTTCATATCTTTCAAGGATATTAAGAGAAAACTTTTTCGAACAATATCGCAAATTTTCATTGATTTTGGCATCAAAAAATTTCTATTAAATGAAATCAAAATTAAACAATCATTGAATGATTTAGTTACTAAGCGTTCATTTGTTGTGTAGAAAACGCAAATTCGAGGAAGATTTTCTAGTGACGATGCACTCACGTTGAGGTACCACCGGAGGTTTGTGACTGGAGGGTTGCTGTCAATGATGCACTCGAAATACACATCGTCTCGCTCTTTGATCTGCTTCGAATCGAGGTTGGAGCCGAGCTTGATCTCGATCGCTGGCGGATCTGGTGTAAACATGTTTATAAGAAGATGATAAAAGTTTGTATGAAGTTCAGAAGGATATTTTTCTAATACCTGTATGGGAAACACGGCTTTTCATGCTATGAGTTATTCATGGTGAATTTTTGAGAAACAGCCTGTGATGCTTCTTTCACCGGGTGATCATGAAAAGAATACCAGCGAAAAGCATTCGGAGTTTCCGTTTAAGTCAAAATGAAATCAGTTTTAACTGGTGATGTAGGTTGGCATTTGCATTTTGTCTTGTAAGTACTAGCTTTTGATTATTGATAGGTACAATAGCCATCATTTCGCGCGCAGGACGCCCGCGGAGCGAGATAGCTTGGCGTTGAATCAGTGTAAGACTGAGAGAACGAGTTCAATCTTGCACGTACGACATAAGCAGTCTTTTGCTGGCTCTGCACAATGACAGAGTTCGTCCGTTGTCGCAAGGGCTGAAATCTTAGATTGATCGAGAAGCCAAAAAGAAAATTCTAGAATCTAATACATCTCATGTTCAATTTATTTAGAGGTCAGTTCTTGTAATTTTTAATTTTTCAGGCTTAGACATAGACGCATTATCTTTCGATGTCGAATAAGTATTGAAATGGGTATAAATACTATAGATTATTAAAGAAACAGATTTCAATACGCAGTGTTTCACAAAAAATTATTAGCAGCAAGCTCTTTCTTTGATTGAAAGCCGTTCTACTTTAGAATTAAGTGAATAAGGAGTGTTAACATTTCATATTTGAATCACCTGCAAAAAAGATATAAGAGATGCGCATTGAGTCTGCAAATAATAATGACGCATTAGTAGCTCCTGCCATGGTGACACATCAAGAGATTAATTTCTAAAAGCAGACGATAACATTGTGCAAAGTTCCTTCAGATGAGTTTCAACGCTTTTAGAAATGAAGCCTACTCAAGGTGGTCCAACTCATCTAGCAAAAATCTGAGAACATACTGATGTTTCAACAGATCGCCAGATTTGAGTATATATTGTAGGTATGTTCGGCCTAAGCCAAGAGCGGTTCATGTGAAACTTAAAGGCATTGTTGGCGCCATCCATTCTTCTTATACGCTAGTATGAAGAATTAATCCAGCGCAGCCAAAGCTAGGTCGGTCCTATTGGCGCCAGAAATGCGATATCAGCCAGCGTATGGTTAGTAGCTTACTTCTCTTCTTTGCTCAAATCTCGGTTTATTTTGTTGAGATGACATGTGTTGAGAGAGAGATGACATGTGCATATTTAATTATTTTGTCCATGACCGATTTACTTGGCTTGACTTCTTTTCTTTCCAGACACCTCGCAATTCCTCAATATTTTGAAACTTGCTATTGCTATTACAAGTGCTATTATTACAGTTAAAGGACCATGATCATGTTTTGTTCATGTTCCCTGAAAGAATCAAATGAGCATACAACGGGCTAGTATCAATTTATTGAACCGCTTGGTAAAGGGAAGTTTATTCCTCAACAATTTAGTAGGCCAGAAAGAGAGCCTGCAGGCATATAACGCTAAAACTTCTCTCAGGCACGAGAAAATAGCAATCGTCTCAGAGAAGACGCTATTACTCTGTTTGTAGTCTGCTTTAGTGAGCTAGGGAGACCTGGGATAACGTAGGATCTTACATGAATTCCTGTGATGCATCGTTGCGCTGAAGCATTCCAGTTGTTTCGATGACCCAGCAATGTACCCAGTCTAACTTTATCGCCGGTGCATTTCTGCTATGGGCGCCTAAAATTATAGATGTCTTGGCGAAATCGTTAAGCTTGGTAACACTCCTGTTTTTGGCAATTAAAACTGATAGTTTAAGGCACTTGATTTGAATACGTTTAAAACTAGCGTTAAAACTGTTCACTTATGGCCGAAGAGAACATTTTTTGGAAAATAGGGAGCAGAAAGGAGAAGCCATCAATATACTTATATATGAATTCAACCTAAATTCCACGATTCTTTTCATTAATGAAGAATTATATTGCGGCAATCAAATACCTTCTTTTAAATATGAAGCAATGGTTTTTCCGTGTGTCATTGGAAAGTTGTGAGAAAATGCGTGTACTAGGCAACTTGATCATATTTACTGCATTCAGATCTTCAGCATTGCTTTCCAGCTACTCAACCACGAGTACACCGCTTTGAAACGCTTTCATGATTCATCTCGAGGATGAAATTATTCGATAAAGTAGTAAAGCAGCATTATTGACGACTAAGTTTCCTTAAAATAAAATTGTATGAGAAAAATGTTGATAACTGAAGCCAAAACTAATTAATTTTGATCGTGTTTATGTCTCTAGTATCTATAACTTTGTACGTTGGAATTACTGCAATGCAATGGTGAATTACCGAAAAAACATTAAGATGTGCTTTAAAAATCACGGAGATTTGCATCCGCTATAGAGTTCATTCGGTGAGCATTTTAATCAAAAAGATTGAAATGTCACTCAGTGTTAAAATTGACCTGAATGAAAAACGTTTAATCTAATGTAATAAATAAAGTCTCTCGCTCTTAAATGCTGAGGTTAATTTGATTAATATCTGAACTTGATCTGAACTCAATTGTTAAAACAAGCTTTCATACAACTCTAGTCACAAATTGCTATATATCATTTCACTCACAATGAACGGAAAGTAGCCGGACATCTTCTTTGAACTTGTCGGGTATGAGTGGGTTGGTGCCTCGGCATGCAATTGTCTTGCCGTTGTCAGAGCGTGTTGGTTTGACCAGAAGAGTTGACTGAGTCTCGCCAGCTGAGTGAACTTCCTGGGTAACGAAAAATGGGAATCGCATTAAAATAATATAGATAAGATGGAGTGAAATCTTTATCCAAGACTCCTCGGAAAAGGTAGAGAAAGTTGTGAAGCACAGCTGGAAATTTTTGATAAGATAAAGTTTGCGTTGGATGTGTTTCCAAAATGCTGATTGTTACATCAAAATCTATCAAAAATAAAGAAAAAACGAACCTCCTACATAGGGCAAATGCTTATCGAAAGTATTCACTTTAACAAATTAATTTCCGCGCACTTCATAAACATTAGTTATTACGAATGTATCAAAAATAATGAACACGCATCACAAAGAAAACACGCGCCCCTCGGAAGTACACATTCCAAAGTAATCTATCAAACACTTCGAATAGAGGATTTACGAGTTAACCCTTTCACACCTCACAGTATCTAAACGAGTACCAAGAGAGTCAGTGCTTCAACTGCGAAGATTAAAACGAAATTTCATTATCATTCTGTTATTAGGAATGACGAAAGGGATAAATAGTAAAATTGACAACAATGCAGTAATCATGCATCCTTATTACTATCTATGTTTTACATTAAAAAAACTGTCTATCTCTTGAATGGAAATTCTCACTCACCTAACGTCCCCAGAAAGCTCAAAATTATTCACCATGAAATAAATAAGCATCTGCATTTGTAAAAAATTCCTTGGAGGTATAGAAAAACCTTTGGAAGTACTAATAACTTAATTCCTCGTACCCTACTCATTTCCGTAACAGAGTTCCCGTCATGAGAGGGTTAAAACCACTCCAAACATGTCGAAAGCACACGTTTACAAAACAATTCCCAAGCTTTTAAATTTGGATTTACCGATTCAAAAGCATGCCAAGAGCATCAAAAGCACACATTCCAAAATTTATTAATCGGCACTTTGAATTGGAGTTTCCAGATTCAAAAGCATAGCAAGCGCATCGAAAGCACACGCTCTGGAATGCATCTCACCAAAGCTTTCGTTTGGTTGATCTCCATAGCATCTTTGAACCAAACGAGAGTCGCCGGAGGCCTTGAGCCTGTCACCTGGCAGGTGAAGGAGTATTTGCGGCCCTCTGACAGCGGTCCTTCCTCGCCTATTATGTCAACACTCGCTGGGGGAACTGCCGGAGGAAAATATCATATTCTTAGGAAATAGGGACAAACGACGAGGCGGCTGAATATTCATGAAGTTCAGTCATGCCGCTCTGGGTTCTTCATTGTATTCGCGCACATCATGTTGGCGAAGACAGGAATTTCTGCATCGAATACATTACGAGGGAAATTCTCGTTGTATTGCGGGTAAACATACATGTACAGATACATCTGGAAAAAGGAGTATCGTACTGAATATCGTTACGCAAGATGATCATGTGAAGTTGCTTATAAGAACAGGTCAACACTATAGGCATGATGACACAAAAATTAGAAAATGAATGGCAGAAACGGAACTTTGTATGCGTGAAACTATAGCTACTGAGAACTACAAGATACTAGGCTTAAAGCGACAGATTTGTACTTATTTTTGTTGATAGGTATCACGTGAGCACAATTTATCAGCGATGATTTCCGAAAAACTAAAACTGGAAATACGAATAGAGCTTCATATGTGATATCTAACAAAAATATGATGGACAGTAATAATTTTTACTAATAAATAAATACTCACATGACTTAAGTTAATATTTGAAATAAACTATACTAAAATGCATATGCCGTGAACTCTAACAGAAGAGATTGGTTCATGAAACACGTAACAAAACTTTTGACAGCAAAATGATTTTTCAGCTGAAAAACTGTTCATTAACATCAACACTATACATCGACGTTCACTATGAACAAACGGAAAAATTAGCGATTATATACTATTTCCTTCCGACATTATGCATTATTAAACATTATTTCCAACTTTTTCTCCGTTCACTTTAAGGTCAAATACACTGAACAGCTGAAATAAATCTGGAAACGCTAATGTCCACTTCTCCAACGAAAGAAATAAACAGCAACAAACTTATAGAAAACAAACTAATATCTTTAGTTAATCTCCTCAGACAGCATAAGAAAGGCACTAGGTTTAGGTTATGTTTTTTATCGTTTATTTTGGGGTGAGGCGCCCTCAGGGGGAATACTGTTAGGTTACCTCTGCTAGAGCTACGCCTTCGAGACTTCTATCTTTTGTGCCTTCTTTGCATCTTTCCATTTTCACACCTTCTTTTTTTTTGTTATTCCGTTTCCTCCTTCCAAACTTGCTGCTTCACGTGCAAAATAACCTGTGTGGTACGACTCGTACATAGATTCCTCCTTTCCTAATTGTTCCCATCTCATTCTACCGAAATCGGCTTTGACGCAGCTAGGGAGCTTTAAGCTGATATTATAATCCTAATACAACAACTTAATTTAATACATGAATAACTTGCATGAACGTACTGTAAAGAAAATCTAAATTTCATCCACAATTAAAAACACGAAATGAAAAAACAATGATGGATTTAAAAAGTCATCCATGAACAATTAACTTCATGAACAGCGATGGTTAGGATGCAATTAAAAATGAGGGTTGCCTGGAAGGTCCCTAAGTAACACGTTAACTGCGGCGATTTTCACTGAAGTCTTACACTCAATTCAAATTAAAGTCAATTTAGTGATCAATTTTAAAAACAATATTCATGAAATGGATCGGGTCTTTTTTAGTTTTGATTCAGTAGTTGTGAAAATTGAGTTTGTGACTACTGGTCGGTCAACAGCATCATGCAAATTCCCTCAGAGACCACCGATGGGTCACGCCGTAGTTAACGTTTCGAACAAGTAATGGTGTTAACGACAAATGCCTTAAATGACATTGAAACTGAGCTAGTTTGGAGTAGTAACCACAGGTTGTTTTGAACAGACTAACATTACTTTAAGCAGAACACCTAACATGACCTAAACCTAATGTTCACTCAATTGATGATTTTAAGTAGATTAACTTTACTCCTTTGTACTCGTAACACCCCACTTTTACACACCTCCAGTGGGCCATTCCAACGCAGTATAAGGAAAGGATGAGATGGAGAAAATGAGGTCAGAGGCTAATTAAGCGTGATTGAGGATGAACGCATGATTGTCTCTACGTGATTGGCTAGTAGACACCTGCTCGCTACAAATAGCTACCGGAATAACTTTGATTTATCTTTATTGTGCACTGATTTGGCTGCGAAATGCATTTTAGCAAGTAGCGTAACCAAATAGACTTAAAATAAATTCTGCCGGCTGTTCGTACGAAGACATAAGTTGTTTGGAAATCCGGCCCTAGATTACTAACAGCTCATGTTGAGAATGACGGACGACTGGAGACTTTTGGTGAGGTTGCTATTGTCAGCCTGGCAGGTGAGCTTCCTGTCCAGGTGCTGGCGGCTGAGGTTAGGGAGCGTAATCTTGTTGATGGTTGTAGGTCCCTCCGAGACCTCGCTTAGGTCGTCCAACAGAAACCGTTCATGCCACCATGTAACGCGAGGCTTCGGGTATCCTGGGGATGATTTCAAGTGAAATAGTAAGAGTAGGTGGGGATATAGTGACGAAACGTCATCACGAAGCATGTCAGATTGGTCTTTTCATTTTTTTTATATCAGTTGTTTATAGAATAAAAAGAAGAACCAGAGTTAAAACCAACATATCAATTCTTGCAAACGTTTCAGAATTAAAATTCCATCATCAGTGCTGAAACAGGGGAAAATTTTTTTGTCTCTTTCAGTAAACAAAAATCACATGTATATTCCACAAAATTCTGTACATGTCGAAAAAGCCTAATTTGTTCATTCATACTCAAACAATAGCACACTCCTAATTCACACAAGCACACATGTACACGATAATTCAGATACACCAGCGAAACACACACACACACATACAGAATTACACACACGCAATTACATTCACACACACACACACACACAGAATACTTCAGTAGGCGGGGGTAATTGATAACTTAACGGCACTAATGTCTTTGTTGAGGTTGGGTTTATGAGTGAATATGAAAAGGGTCTCTAAAATTATATCATACTCACTATTAGCTCGGCATAAAGTCGAAAAATTAGTATTTATGAATGAATGGTTTGAATTTTCACAGTGATCCCTAATTGTTGATTGGGGTGGAATGGTTACTGGTTAGTGCACGACCGGTTCTATGAGATATTCCTGCGTGTTGGCTATGTCTGATGAATTTTTGGAGTTTGGACTACCAACGTAAGACTGCATGCAGCAGTCACACTGATAAAAATAGACAAAGCCACTCCATAGGCACTCATCCAAACGTTCCTTCCTGCTAAAAAAGGATGCAATCTTAAAACTATTTCTGTGAAATACTCTGACGTCGACCGTTGTAAAAAACTACTAACCAAAGATACTACCTCCTTCTTCAGCTCTGCGCTCAAATAACCCATGAATGGTAACTCGACGTACAAAATCCGCTTTGGTTCGCTCAAGGATGCAGGAGAGGGGCAAATGTTACGATCTAAAAATTTTCTTACACAATTCTGAATGAGTGATTTCGGATATTTGTTGTTGGCCTATAATTTTACAATGTATTCAATTTCAAGATGGAATATTTCATACGTACTGGATATGCAGTATGCATTTAATCGTATTTCTGTATGTGTGTGTATGCATAGTGTGTTTCGCTGGTGTATCTGAATTAGCGTGTACATGTGTGCTTGTGTGAATTAGGAGTGTGCTATTGTTTGATTATGAATGAACAAATTAGTCTTTTTAGACATTTTGTGAATTTTTTGGAATATGTATATAGATCTGATTTTTGTTTTTTAAAAAAGACAATTTTTTTTCTCCCCTGTTTCAGCACTGATGAAGAAATTTTAATTCCGATACGTTTGCAATTACTCTAATGTTCGTTTTTACTCTGGTTCTTCTTTTTATTCTGCGAATAAGGTTCTTAAAAATTTAAAAGCGATGAATAAAATTCTAAACATTTTTAACGTTTCGGGATAAATCCCATCATCAGCTGAAAAAACACACATGAAAGTAAATTTGATTAGTTATAGAAACCAACGGTTCATGAGACTATAATAAATTAGATAGAAATACACAGTGGGGAGGAACTAGACATCATTTAGTGCTGGTCTACCCTTCAAAATATGCAGAGACTCTAAAATACGTGCATCAGTGAAATTTGACCCCTGCCCTATGATTGAAAAATTATTGTTGGAGATTATTGAATCGCAGTTGTCTGCGTGAACACGGATTGCAGAATGGGGTGGTTGTCCTAGCCTTGATCCTGTGCGATAGCTGACTCCCCTATGCTCAGCGATCCTCTGTCCTAGGGTACGACCGGTGCAACCGACGTACCTGGATGCACACTGTGCACAACAATATTCATAAATAACTGAGGATCGCATCGCAACGGGAAGTTTCTCCTTGAAACAGAAAATGATCTAATAGGAAAATTGTTCACAAAAATAGCATGTAAATTAATTTTGAAATATCTAAACACAAGAGATTTTAGCTCTTCTTTTAGTTTCTCAGAGTGAGCACCGAAATATGGAAGAGAAATGTAAAGTTTGTAATTAGGGTCATCGGTGGTCGGATGACTATTAAGCTTTTTGGACAAAAACTGCTTCAACTGGGACTCGAATAATGTAACCGGACATCCATTGTTAACGAAAAAATTTTAAGAGTTTCAAACTTGGAAATGCATGACATTAAAATTGGATGAAATCAAGAAGGCACGGTTTAAAAGCGTTTTGATGCTATTCAATTTAAATTTGAAGGTACAAAAACTAAAAAACTCAAACCTAGTCCGGAGAACGTTGTTTTCCTATAAACGGATGTTTGATATTTGCCATTTACTCTGCTGACCAAACAATCAAGGAAAGGAATATTGTTGTTCTCACCCACCATCGTAAATTTAATCGAACTCTGCTTGGAATTCAAATAATCAAGGAATTGAGATGCACGAGCTTGTTCTTGGAAAAGCAAAAAAGTGTCAGCGACGAACCTTTTATAAAACACTGGTTTGAAATCAACAGGACAGTCGTCTAACCAAATTTTCTCGTAATTACACATGAAGATGTTAGCAAAAGTAGACCCTAACGGCAACCCCATTCCCAAACCCTCCAGCTGACGGAAAAGACTACCATCAAACAGAAAAAAAGAATTAAGAACAGCCAATTCTAAAATGGATTTACAATGTGACCTCGTTATCCCCAAAATCCCATCAGAACCACCTGTGAATAATTTAGAAAGACAAATATCAATAGTTTCTGCGAGTGGAATATTGGTAAAAAGGCTTTCAATGTCAAAAGAAACCATGTAAAAAGAGTTTGCTTCATTAAAATTGGAGGTTTCAGTAGAATAAGAATAAGAGATTATGATAAGATAAGATCAGAGATTAGGATAAGAATAATAAGGTTAAAATTTCCTGTTTCAGTAGAATAAGAATCCCTGAATAAGATTCTTTAAGAATCGCCCTATTAGAAATATATAGTTGTTTACACGTTTATGATAACAAGGTATTATTAACTGGCTTTTGTAGCACGCTTTGTTGGAATTATGGGAATGGTGAGGCCTTTTTTCTAGATTACTTAGCCAAATTTGAAGCTGTTCGAAAGACTTCGAGGATAGAATTAAATAATTGAGCTGAAAAATCGGCAATCCTCGCACCTCTAATATTTTAAATTTCGACCGAATTCATTTAAATTTTAGGGCACACTGAAAACTGAAATAATTAATTAATGTAAGATCGTTTTCTTAAATACGTCACGCACACTGAATTTCGAGTGTGCTCATTCTCATTTCATGTTATTTAGGCGACAGAAACAAATTGCATCCCGGATGATGAGCTTGCACCTATAATACTAACTCATCTACATTCAATTTTGCGTTAATGTTTGAAAGGTCATGGTAAAATAACGAAAGATAAAAATGAGTAGTTAGTGTAATAAATTGAATTCACTAATATTCGTAGGCTCCGCACTTTTCTTTCTGAAGCATTCCAGATGAAAATCAGCGCAGTGTTTTTGGCAGTTTCTTGACGTTTTTGGCAGAGGTTAGCGGCGCCACAGCGCAGTAGCAGCGCAGTGCAGCGGTCGCTACGTCCGCTTTAGGGACGACTATCTCTGCCGTGGCTGTCGGGGGCACTCGCAAGAACGTCTGTTTAGATCTGCCTAGAACTGCTGGCGGCCGCTAGTGGCAGCGACTCAAACGTTCAATAAAAATGCTCCAGATGATCGAATTATCTGCCATGAACTGTTTTACATTTTTACGCTGCTAACATAATTTTAAAAACCTTGTATCATTTAAACATAATTTGGTAATAACAGATAATTGCATAAAAAGATAAATCTCAGGTACATCCCTGATTTGTCGACCTACGACAATGTTCAGGAGAAAACTTTATAACAAAAGTTTTCCCAACTTAGCTCCTCCCATTAACACCATTCAAGGAAAGGAGTCTTGTCGAGTTTACTCCTTTATTCAAAGCAGCAAAGTGCTTTGTGTAATATTCTATTATAGTTATTCGTTATTAATACCTTTAGAATGCCCCTTAAAAAGCAGTTGCATTTCAACACATATAGTAATTTATTTATTTCGCAGAATAACGCGTACAAACAAAAACTACTGCATAACATAACAAAAACACGTAAAATCATATGAAATATTTCTGCTATAAAGCCAGGTAATCAGACTAATATTAGGTTGTTGAAACACAACACAAATAAAATTCAAGGGCTAACTAAAGTAAAAGTAAAGGCGCGCCATCAGCAGAAGCACCCTTGTTACCGCCTGTTTTCGACCGAGGCCTTTACTGCTGCAAACGACGAAGGCCAACTGTGAACTATCTGCTCCAATTCGACCGTAGACAATTACTGCTGAGGTCTGCCAAAAAACGCTATTCGAATTGACTCCCATACATTTTGTCTGCGGTGAACTGCTGGAATTTGTCTTAAAACTGCGATCACACTGCAAAAAACTGCGAAAATTTTCCCACGCAACTGCGCTAACTTTCAACTGGGAAAAAGAAGCTACTACGAGAAAATCTGTTCCCCCAGCAGCTGTAGTAATTTTTGCTGAGCTTACGAGAGTTCGCTCAGAATTGTAGAAACCACTGTTTCCAATACACCATTGCATAGTAATACACGCGCCAAAAACGGCAAAAGAAAATAATCAAGCTCTGTTTACTTGAATCACTTTCATTTGACATATTTGAATGAACTTTTCGTTTTTATAAATCGTGTAAATGTCAACATCAAGTAACCATACTTAGAACTTTCACTTTCCTGATGGGTATCATTCGAATGGAAATTGAAATGAGATAAATGTCTGGTACTTAAAAAATAGAAGAAATTTTTTCTATTATGCATACCGGTAATTGAGTAAAGCTTTGTTCCTATGTGCAGTTAAGGTGAATAAAATTAGCCCTGTATAATTAATTGCTCTCGTAGATGACGTAGTTCACATTTTTGTTAATTTTGTTTCTTCACAATTACACGATATCTATTTACGAGTTTTCGCAGACGGATTAATACAACGAAATTACACGCTAGCGTTTGTTAACTTCTTCGTCAATTCAGATGTAAATTTTTCAGTTACCCTTAACACCGACCTAGCTTCATTTAGCTTAAATATTTTCTCTCGTCATTTAACCCCGATTTTCTACATTATTTCAAGCACCTCATTAATGTGAAACTGAATTGAAATTCATTTCACAAGCAATTTAATTTATGGACAATTTTAATTTCTTGAATTCATTTCCAAAAACAATCTGCCAGGAATCTTGAAATTAACGCTCTGAATTATTCCCAATACGACACATTTTCCCTGCAGAATTCAAAAATTAGCATTTCCTTTGCGCATTCTACTTTGCGCAATGCAAAAATATTCACGAAATCTCATACAAGTCTGAAATTTGCATGGCATTAACGATGATTTTCTGTCAAAAAAATTCACTGCAAAAAACACGAAGGAAGAATTTTTTGAGCATCAAAAGTGACCTTGTGCTGTAAAGTGAGCGGGATATTTTGACATTAAGATTTCTGCGTAAACACCAAAATTTAGGAATATTTTTAGCGTCGCCTTATCGTGGCTTCCAAAAGTAGATAGAGGATGCACCCATGTCAGTCTCTTCGGTGGTGTTGAAGGCGTAAGGAAGGAGCTTTAGACCACGTTGTAGAGTACTGTGGTGCAATTTGCAATTCTAGTTAATTATCTTCACAGATTCCAAAAAACGGCTTACAACGAAGACCTCAAAAAAATTGAATTTAACACTGCAAAAGTGACTCTGGTATCAATCTTTTGAATGGGTTCAAATTATAAACACCCGTGCGTTTCATGCGTTAATCGCTTTTTGTGTGTCTCGTATTTTCTTCAGTCGTTGCATTTGATAGATTCTGTCACGGAGCTGAAAGAAAACAGCCAACTGTTTTTTTGCTGCTTCACTCGATTTTATCTGCGCATGATTTGATAAGATGCCATAGCGACGCTCACTGGGGAGCTGCAGACAGGTTGCTGAGCTTCCTGGCACTTCTTTCAGGTATCGAATTTTCCGGACCAGTCAGCTGTCGAAAGTTTTGTTTTGTTCAATTCGCTCTCAGCCACGTAAAATTCGTCTCTCCAAAACAAAATGCTGCATCACAAGGACTTCAATGAATGTTTTTCGACGAAATGCTTTGATTTTAGACAAGGTTCCTTGAACTTTTATATTACATCAAGCACTTCGTATTGCACACAACATAGTCTTTTAAAAAAGTCGTCATTGGGTCGTTTATCCGAAAGTGTTTTTTTGACACCAGCCTACTGACATAAAACAGTAAGGCACGGTAAACCTCAAATAGCATTTTTTTTAATTAGCAGCAATAGTTTCATAGTACGCAAGTTCGAAGCGAACAGGACCGTCTAACGACTCACCTCCTTTTACTCTGCACGAAAGAGAGATGGTGTCACCGAGCTCGTAAGGGCCGATGATGCCCTTCACGTCCTTGCCGCTCTCGTCCATGATTGAAGGAGACTGAGGTACAACTGGCAGAGAAACGCACATCTTCAGAATTTGAATGCGCTTGCTCATTAGCGTAAAAAAAGTTAGGCATCGCTCATTTTCTGTTTTTCAGATTTGCTGTCCATCTGCCTAAGGGGTACAGTTATTTGTAATTGAAATGTACATAGATACGGATGTTCTCTCTCGGGAGCATGTGATAGTATACTAGGAATAGCACCAACATCATTGTAGTGCATCATATAACAATGTGGCCTAAGTTTGAAAATACTTGGATGTTTATCATCTCGTATTCCGTAAACTGTCCCCTTGTTTGCCTCCTCAAATTGTTGAATAAATCAGGTTTTCAGCTTAATTTTCTGGTAAGAATTAATATCACAAATCCGGTCAAATCATTTCTGGAAAAAAATGAAAACTTCAGTTACAAATCATGGCTAATCAAGGCTAATGGTCCACAGTTGGATCCTCATGTCTTTAACACTAATTCGTTACAAAATTTTCCGGATCAAACCAAAACTCACGTAAATACAGACAGCAGCTGAAGTGACTATTATTGAGTTGTATCTGTAGTGGACAGTGTTGCAAAACCTAGACTTTGTAGAATAAGCTTTGCGAATCTGAGCTCAATTCCATGGTCAATTCCCACTGTGATACATGAGAATCCCCTCCGGAGGAGTGAATGTCGTTATAGACTTTAGAAACAAATAGGTTGTATTAATATAAAGTGTGCCATGTCCTTAGAATTCTTACATTCTTGTTTTGCGTACGTTTATGTTAGTCCGGCATTACTTCCGTTCTTTGTACTCTTTTAGGTAACGTAATGGGACAGTTGCCAATGTTCTCTGTCGACAGTAATATACGCTGTGCTTCCATTTTTCTCCCGTTTTTACTCAATGATGTTGTGTTCAATAAACGAGTTTTTCAGTTTCGTTCATCTGACTCTGCGGACTAAGGAGGGGAAAGTGGATTCAAGGATTCAAACATGGTTAGATCATGCTGCAGAATAAGTTATGGCAATCCTTAGTCCGTTAAGGCACTCAATAAAAATTTGAGAATCCCGATGCGAGCTTCCAGAAGAAAACGATTTTAGATGGGTTGAAATTACTCTCTTTTAATCTATTATACGATGGCATGATTTGGCTTGTATGAAAATGTATATTTAATTCTTTAATCAAATTATTTCAGAAATATAGCGTTGTCATACTTTTTCAACGGGACTATTACGGTCAGAGTTAAGACAAGAGATACCCGACTGCTCTGGTCAAAAACAAAAAGGGGACAATGAATAGGTCATGTGTGTATGAAGGGGACGCTTCATAGGTCGAAAATATGCCTTTTTTATTCATCTAGGTGAATGGGAGAAAATCATTATAATTGATTATGAACACTTCAGTAGCCACAGCTTGCAATCACGATACCCCAACAACCGGCATAGCGACTCTCACTGTCGACATTTTCTTCCTTGCCACTGACTTTTTCTGAAAGCAACTGTCAGCAGATCCAAGCTCAGATCTCTCGCGCCCATAATCAGCAGACTATCTTCAGCCTTCACCGCTAGCACATCGCCGGCTTCACTGATGACTCAGAATCTCAAGGGCAAGCGTTGACTGTGGTGTAGGTTAGCGTAAGTATGCTGCAGCGCGTATTATTTTAGAATCCAGAGGTGCTGGTAGTCGGGACGAGAGTATGGAGAGCACATGGGAGGTTGACTCGAGACGAATGACGGAGCAACATGCGGTGCTCCGCAGCTCCAGCTACATGGAGTAGAGCGCTGACGAAGAAGAGCTCGGTTTAAGTAGAGTCGAAGATGAGAGAGTGCTTGAATTCAAGGCGTAGAAGCGTTTGTCCAGTGAAGGAGCGCTGGCTTACAGTCTTGCTCATAGAGCAGAGCAAGCTGTCGGCATCGGCAAGGAAAAGAAATGAGATTAAGCACCGCTTGTTTTGCTCTAAACTCGATGTTGAGACTTTTGAATAGGGCTGTAAAGTGCTGGCAGAGTAAAAGGCTTTTAGGCTGTGCTGTCGCTGCGATGATTGGTGAATAAAAAGTGAGGAGAGAAGAATGTAGTGACGTTGGAGATAATGCATCCTATAAAGGCCTCGCTGATGAAGTGGCAGACTGCGCAGACTCGTTGCATTGGAGGTACGCTATTGGCTGCCTCGAGGTACCTGCTCGGGGTACAATATTCCTTCCCCAAACAGATCGCCCTCTAATAGTAAAGCGAGCTACGTAGAAAGTACGTATCGTGCTGGAGTCGATATGTGATATTCGTACCGATGACTCGGAGTTGAGTTAGAGAGACGAGTAACCGGATCGCTTGCATTAGTCCTCCCTGTGGTTTGTTAGGTAAACACACTTGGAACGACTGAAAATGAAACGATTTATCGAGTAACGGGAGATCATCTACTAAACAAAATAACATCCTTCAAAAAGCGTTCGTCTTTCGTTTACATAATATTTGAAGTACATAGTTTAAAATCCACAGTGTGTAGGAGTCGATTAACTCGAATTAATCGACAGGAAATATTTAATTCTTCACTTTAATATAAAACCCAATGGGTACAGCTGTGGACGTTTTCGCTTTGTAACAAAATAGTTCTTTTTCAAGGTATTCATAATTAACTTGAAGCTTTAATTGTACTCGAGTTCATATAGTTGGTCACCGCGACAAATTTCGTGAACATCCCGTGCGTGAACGTATGTATGTCATGATTCTAATTATGCATGATTGAAGACAACTAATTTAAATGAGGCAGTCTCTGGAAATGAATAAATAACACGTGTGCAGCAACAGCCTTTATTCACTTGAACCACTTTGCAGAAGCTTGAATTTCATCGTTCGTGCTATTATATCGTGTTTCATTTGTTTAACAATCACTTGACGGACAATCTAAATCATTAGCAGGTAACTGCTTACATTTTACTGTTCATCAATTTTTCTGTTTCAAACATTAAAAGGAATTTAAATTTTTTCTAATGTCCATCTTCTAAAATTCATAGCCTTTAAAACCTGAAGCAATTGTTCACGAATTTCTTGGTGATGTTTAGGACTTGGTGCAAAATTATTCGCCTGTGCAAATGTGAACTCATGGCAAAAGTGAGTCTGTTTGTCTACATAATAGAACACGGTATTATTATTAGGTTATATCAACGTAATTTTAGGCCGATGAAGGAGTTCAGAATAATCTACCTTTCAGAAGCGTGTCATCCCATCTCTCCAACATTTTTCGAGCGCGTTGTAGAATAAATATCATCTCGCTTCTGATCAATAGTTTCCTTAAAAAACGTTTGACACTTTACCATTCATAGATCGTCGACTCTAAAAGCCCACATGTCTCGCTAGTAATTTGCATGCAGCCGCAAGGAAAATGAAAAAATGAAATCACTGAAAATGTAGCGTTCCTTTGCAACAACCACTTAATTTCACAAAAAATCTAGTGTACTCCAAGTACAATAATTGCTCACCTACGATCTGTAGCCTGACTCTCGAGTTTCTGGTGGGAGAATCCCTGAATTCGACCCGACAATGATAGTCACTCTGGTCGGCGGCCTGGACTGGGTTGACTTCCAGAGCTCCTCCTCCGATCATCTGGAAGCGCGCACGGGACGCCAAGTGGTTCGGGGACGACCAATGGACGCCTGAATCCAGACGTCCTCCTTTGCGGGCGTCTACACTACATGGTTCATTAACGAGAATTACTTGATGAACAACTTTAGCATGAGAAAGAGTAGTTATAATATATTAAAAATTGTTTCTGATAATAATTAGAGCACCGTTAGGTAATGTTGGCTGCTGATATAAAGCTACAACGTTCTATTTGCGAATGATTAGCATAAATGGATTTGCTGCTAATAATAATTAACAACCCAAAGTAACCGTAAACTGTTCTACATTTTTGTTGGGTTACTACATTATTCGTGTACATCTTAATAGAAGTGTTAAATATTTCATGTGAGCCTAATGTTATTGGCATCTCTGGTACACTTTATCTCATTGAAATCACCTGGCTCGAAAGTACCTCTTGTTTCTCTATTCATGCAATTGAACTGCTACGTACGTTCAATAGAAATGCATTTTACTTGTAAAGATAAGCATCGCGAAGCATTTTCAACAGTAATTTATAAAATTTGTGCTACAGCTAAATTTTTAATTTTCGTGCACTCCAACAGTTTTTGAGTACACGTATTTCAACACTTAAAAGTCAAACTATTCCTAAGAATTGTAAGGAAATGAAGTTTCAATGTATATTTTATGCAAATGAAGCTTAAAATTAAATTTGAAAATTGTTTGAAATTTTCTTAAAATTTCTTTCGAGCGTGTAAGTATACTTCATATAAAAACAAAGTGTTGAAAAAGCATCGCAATCAATTTATGAAATTTTGAATAATGCAAATGGGAATTTGAAATTTTGCGTAAAAACTAATTGTTGTTTTAGGGATAAAATAAAGCTAAAATAACCGTGGAATGGTTCATGGTTTCGTATAATAAAATTAAAAAAATAGAAACGCCGGACAGCAATAAGCACAGTGAAATGTAGACAATTAAATCAAACCTGAAGTGCACCTAAAACTGTGAAATAAAATAAAAGATTATTTTGTTAGGCGAGTAAATTTTGGAAGCGTCCAACAATCACTGACCACTACTAAAAGTTATAGAAAGCAGCAAGATTGAAAACATTCATTTAGAAATAGAAAAATATAAATAATGGATGCTACAGAAGTCAGATGGTTAAATACAATTTGACAGCTAATTCACTGGTTTACTACGTTTGAAGTTCACAAGAATGAAAAGAAAATTTTGTAATGCGAGGTAATTTTAGAAGTATTTATTTCTCAAAATTTAGTTCTTCATCTTAAATCACCCAACGCTTTTGTGCTTTTAAACGGTGATACTTGAATAGTGCTACTATTAAGAAGTAAAAATATTCTTTAGACTGATAAATAGGATTATTAAAGACGTTCTCGTTAAGTACTGCAAAAAAGGTGTTACTGATATAATAGCGCTGATCATTTCAAACATAATGAACCAGTTTGTATTCTAACGAATTATTCCAAATTCTCCGAACAATGCTCGAGAAACACCCACTGTCAAAAATGGTAACGAAGCTTACTTTTGCAGTTGAGGCAGTACTTGTTTTGTACTGACAATTATTCGGAGAATCAAAAAAAATCGTAGGTAAAAAGTACACTCTTATTTTGAATCAAAACCATTTGTATGTGACAAAAAAATTTGATTCCGTTCTAAGCAAATCAGCTACACATCCCAAATCCAATCATTTTCAAGATATTCATTTGAACATTGAAAAAGAGGGTTGTTTTCTCTCTGTTCCTCAATTTTCGAAAAACACTTGAGAGCGTAGACTCTATTGTTATCGCATTAGAGAAATTTAATCTAATTGGCTCAAATCATACCCAACAAATCAGAAGCAATACGTTGCCGTTGACGATGCACAATTGGAAAAACTGACAATTAAACATGGAGTACCACATGGGTCTGTAGGAAGGCCTCTCCTATGTATATTTTTATCGACAATATAATTAAATCTGTCCAATTTCTAAATTCATATTTTTTGCTGACAACAGTAGGCTTTCTTCGCCTATTCCCTGTGAAAACGCGGTTTAATTGCAGGAAATAAACACTAAACTGCAAAATGTTTCAATTTGCGTGAAAGTGAACAAAATGTGCATCAACTTTAATACTACATAATACATACAGTAATAATCTCTTATGTCCAGATTGCGTCTAATCCATGCATCTAGATTGTTGATGGCCAGATTGAAAAATCCAATTTCCCTAAGTTTCTGGTTATTCTTATTCCCAAATATCTGACTTTCTTCAAAAATTACATTGCATTTATCAGATCTCAACTATCGATATTCCTAGAAATCGTCATTAGGGTAAGAAATATATAACCAAAGGAACTTTTTAAAATTCATTACCTAATGCTCATTTCTCCATCAATGCAATAGTGAATAAAAGCATGGTTCGGAACAGTCAAAAATAAATCAGTTTGTTTTCCACACTCCAAAAAAGAGCTATTAGAGCGATGAGAAAATTGGAAAACACTGCCTACTCGAGCTATCCATTCAAATGACTGTAATCTTAACTCTATTTTTAACAGTGTTAATGACACTAGGTAATGAAAAAAATATTTGCAAGTAGAGGATTTAAATTGATTGGGGAATTTATCATGGAATGAAATTGATGCGAATGCTTCTCTAAAATGCTCTTTCATTTAACGCTTCCAGAAAATAGTTGTTAACTCAACCATCGAATTCTGTGAGAACCGATTAACTGATCAGTTTATCTTACATCTAGATAAAGTAAAGTAGATTAACACATTTTTATACCTTTCAATACAGTTGATAGGATGCTCTATACGAGTTGCTAAGCCCATTGGGGCCCACAGATTGCTAAACTCAAAAGTGTGTATAGCCTTGAGGAATATTCTTCTTGTTGGATGTCTTTTTTGTATTTTTTTCAATGACTTAAATTATTAGTTGCAAAAATTTCACCTCTCAGAATGAGGTTCAGTAGCGTAACATTCATTTATGGAAAACGCATCCTTAAAATTGAGCTTCAATCCTAAATTTCAATAAACAGTGAGACCGAAAATGCTAAATATATCATACAACTCCCAAAAATGACAATCAATAATTAAAAAGTCAGCACATAAAACCCAAGCGTGAATGATTCTTGACACTATTGTCATTTCGAAGGTCACTATATCCAGTGAAATAAAGTTTCCAAAAACGCTTTTACCCATCGATTGGGGTTTCCAAGGACACTCTTACCTATCGATTGGGGTTTCCAAAGCCCCAATTAAATGTAGATTGGTGTTTCCAACGTCACTCTTATCTTCCATGAATGAAATCAAATGATGAATATACAATGAAATTCGATTGCAATGCGAAAAATTCGCTGTCAAGTTGTTTGAAAATTGCATCTATATTCTCATCTATTGATTAGTTTCAAAAGCAACTATTACTTGCATTGGGGTTCCAAATAAAACTCTTACCTGTAGACAGGAGTTTAAAAGAAAACTCTTACCTGCTGATTAGAATTTTAAAAACAACTTTTACCCGCTGATTGTAGTTGCACAGACTATTCGTACCAGTAGATTGTTTCAGAGACAACTTTTACCAGTAGATTGGAGTTTCAAAAGCGACTCTAATCTGTAGATTTGAGTTTCAAAGAGAACCCTTACCTGTAAATTGGAGTCTCTCCTCGCGATATGAGCATCAGCAGCGGAGCATCATCGACGGGGTGTGGAGTAACATCGCACGGCATCAGCACGCGCCCGCCAATCACAGCCCAGCGTTCCGTTAGTGGACCTGCAGAGTTAGAACGAAATTTGGTTAGATGTTCATAATTTTCATTAGATGTTCATTGTAAAGAAAGATGACAAACGTTGTTGTAGAAATTGTAATGTATGAAATGATGAAATCGATGGTGCGTATTTGTGAACTTTCGGTGATTAAAGTGAAAGACGGAATTTATGTTTTATGCCATAAGAACGTTTGGCAGAACTTGATTTTAAAAACAACAGTAGTGACTATGCATGGAAGCAGTAACAACTGAGGTAAAATTTTCATACAGCAGTTGATGTATAACTGCTGTTGCATTGAATTAAATAGTTCTGTGAAACTCATCACAATTTCAGTCACATTTCATTACCTGAAATAATTTTGTTATTCTAGTGGCTCATGAAGTTCGCATGAAATATTCTGTCCACTTACCGACCGTAGTGGCCGATATTATTAGGAAGATTTACGGATTTCAAGTGCTGTTAAATTCACACACTTCTATTGACATTCAGGCTAGAATAGCAGCTGTGACTGACCCTCACGCCACTGTATTGACGGAGAATCATTTAACTGTCGAGACCGAGGTTGCGAATTGAAGCTCTTTACATATCATTCAACGAAATAAAGCATGCAAATTGAGCTCAGAAATAAATTACTCTAAAAATGTAATATTTGCCAACGCTTATGGGTTATTTTTGCAGGGCACGAAACTTGTTTGACTTTCAAAGAGGTGCAGAGCACAGCTGTGTTAATGCCTGTGTTCAAATTCTACATAAAACTTTATCAACTTGAACATTGGTCCTAAATCCTAAAAGCATTGATGATAAAATCAAAATGAAATATGAGAAACGCGTGAAAAATTCATCTCATGAGTTTTTTCTTTATGTTGCATTAAAAAGTCGTCCTAAGCTTCTCATGAAAATCCTAGACAACGACGCTCGTGCTTGCAGACGTGAACAAAGAGCGTTAGAAAATCAACAATGCATCCACCCTAAATATTTGACGGCACTCACGGAATCACCTCATCAATCACCAGTCGTAAACATTTATTTTGAGATCAAATGGAAGACTTTGATCAATATTTCCTCTGCAGTGCTAACTATTGCCAGCTATAATTACTAAAAGGCTTTTTTTTGCCCTGGGTAAAAAATTCCTGGGCTTTTGACTAATTCAATGATAAACTCAGGTAATCGTTCAACTGATAAGTGTTATGTTAGATCAGAACATGTGCTTTGAAGTAAATTCCTCCTTCTAATATGATGGTCAAGAAATTATCAGCTAAATATCTTAGACCATAAACCAAATTTGATTCATCAGAAAAAAAAATTAGTACCACTGCTTGTAGAGATATTCCATGTTATGTGGTTCCGCAGCATAATGAAATCCTTCACATGTGGTACGAGGCGGTATCAGTCAATTAGAAATGGTCTTTCACCAAATTTCCACAGTGCAAGCATTTCCGTTGCCAATTCTTACATCATATTCTGCCAACACATTCTTGCAGCGTTCGTTTGCTCTGTAATCTTGCTCCCGCATTATTGTTTTGTTTCTTCCATGCCATTCGTAAACGTACTTGTTTGCTGTAATCTTTCAGCGTTCTCGTACGTTGTGCCTGTACCCGGTAATCTTTACACCATCATTGTACGATGCACCTAACAAGCATATTGTATCGTAGTCTTTTTTCACTGGGAAAAAACCTTCTTTCTGTCCTTGTACGTGTGTTCTGAAGACTACTAACTAGAATCAATTTTGTACACAATTACGTGCAGGCAAATAACGAATTCATTGCTAGAATTCTCACTTAATCAAACGAAGTACGAAAAAGCAATTCCCAATTGCTAATAAGAACATACTAATTATTTTCTCTTATCATTTATAACGAGAATTATTCCTGATCCAAAAAGACTATGCATAACTTGATTGAATTGACTAATGCTGTCAGACAATGAGCATTGAGTCGATTTTTTACAGCTCTCTGCTACACTAGCTTCATTTTCGCATGACTTCCAGTCCTAATTGAAGGCATATGATCATTATGGATCTTGGTGACAAAAAGTCTCTTTAATCATGAGAAGCCTGAAGCTGGATTATCAAGTTTTGCAAATAACCGTGCAGTAAAGTTCAAGGACATCTCATATTTTTGTCAAGTTCGAGCGGTCAAACATAATTCTATTTCTTGATACTGTACACGAAAATTTATAAGGAAATAAAAAGTGAACTTGTGACACTTCAATGATTCCACGCTTGGCCTTCCAGGAGTTTGAAAACCACTTCGGTGAAACACAAATATTGCAATCCTTTCTCTCCTTTACCATCTGAGTGCCTTTCCCAGTAATTTATCGATGACTCTAGTTACCAAAATCAGTTATTTGAAGTGTCTTTCATGAGAAATATTTCTATTTGAACGATCGTGAATTAAAAAACAAAACAGTTATTCGAATTGTTTTTAAACATTTAGCGTTTCCTGGCGCTTGTAGAGATTGTTTTACGATTCTTCCATTTTGAGAATTCCGATTGAGCTATGACCATTAACCACCTGGGCGATATACGTTTGCTGTATATATACGTATATATATACTGAATAAAATTATGTGTGCATGATTTATAGCAGAATAAAGATGTTGAAATCTTGGAAGCTCAAAAATACAGCCACTCATCGATACGCACTTGGACGAAAAACCCTAGATACTTTCTTTCATGGATGAACGGAAGTTGGACAGTGGCAAACATACCAAAAAAAAAGTATTCTCTTTCTTGTCACTTACCAAGTACTTGTATCGGAATGTCCCTTTGCTCTGCTCACAGTACAAAGAACCGCTCTTGGACTGCGTCTGACAGTCGTCCAGAAAAGGCGCACGCAACTTCCTTTATAATGCAGCGTGTGTGGCGCAATATTGTCGTGATGGATGGATTGCACCACGGTTAAATTACTGCCCATCGAATGCATTTTTAGTCGTATTTTAGATACCTGTGATTCTTCAATGTAGATGGTCTCAGACAGGTGATATACTGCATTCGTATGTTCATTTCTGCAGACGCTGTAGAACTAAATCTTTCGCCTTCCAACTTTGGTGGTCATTCATTCATGTCATGCCATAGATTCCTATTACATGCCCTGATATGCATTTACCTCAATTTCGTGATCGAGAAAATGTAATATTCAGAGGAGAATCTGCACTAGCGCACATATTCAAGTTTTGACGTCATGCATGAATCATCTCCATCTTTTACTTGAAGCAAAGTACGAGATTCAAAAAGATTGATCAGCTTTTTCGCGTTAATCACTCATCATATCTGATATCAGATTCGTAATTGACTAAAATATCAAGGGCAAATAAGTTTAACTTTGGTTATAACAGTAAGTTATAGAGTTTATGAACGTAGAAAATTTCAGTTAAACACTCTATGTACAGCTGTACTTTACGTACAGCTATACAAGAAACTGGAAGAAGAGTTAACTCTAAACTTACTGGGTTGTCAATTTGGTCAACTTAGGCGACTGAAGAACTGTACGTTGATGTGTCACAAACGTTCATAACGTTGATGTGTCACAAACTTATTTGAAAATCGATATTTTGTTCATTAGTAAAACGTTTTCAAGAAAGTGACCCAATGGTAAAAGATTTACAGAGTGGTAAAACGATAAACTCTTCAATGATGCAATTTGAATAATAAGATCTTCACACATCCTAAGTCCTTGTGTATTTGACTATCAGCTCATGTCTAAATCTGTTTTTGCGTTCATAATACTACGAATGAAATTTCCTTACAGTTACCTCATTTTCTAAATGAATAAAAAAGTAAGCGTAATAATAATCTCTATCAATCTTGCGACCCGCCTGCACCGACGAATTCGGATATAATGCGCCCCACAAATTCGAGTAATTTCACGAGCCTCAAAATTACCCCGCACTCACTGCCGTTACTCGAGTTCCACATCATCTTCTGGGAAGCTCAAAAGCTCAACTTATACCATAAAATTAGTCCTAGTTATTCCTAGTTGTCCGTAACCTCAACAACGCGTCGAATAAGTTGAATAATTCTGGCTAATCCACATCTTTATGAGTTGAGGCTCAGATAAGATGATGTAGAACTCTAAGATAGAAAGCAATAAACTATCCGAAAAATATGCACTTCCACGCAAGACAGAAAAGATAAGTGATAAGAAGATAATTTTTTGCCTTTTCATGTGGATAACCGTCACTTTGCGGTAATGTATTTCAGTTGAATGATAAAATAATTCTGTCTCCTCGTTCACAAATTCTAGTCACTGCTGGTCACTGAAAGATTTCCTACCAAATTTAATTAACAATTTCAGTAGAAGCTCATTCTTTGACGGGAAATTCTATTCTTGCCTGGGAATGATTCAATCATTTGTCACATTCCACAGTCCCAACACAGGTAAATTTGAGTGAAATGTTCTTTGCCATATCGCTGCCCTCAGTAATCTGCTGACGCCGACTGCTCCTCAGTGAAGACTTTGTATTGATCATTGGAGCGAAGCTGCGTCATTTTCAAAGGCTTCTCAATTGCGACATGTAAAGATTGAGCACAAGTAAATACTTGCTTTAAAGGCGAAGTGCTCATATTTTCTCTACAGAGACAGGAACGAGTGTTTGCTGCATGCGAGTGTGTTCTGCGGAAGATTAGTGATTGATGGGGGTGTCCAATGCAACTACTTGAATTGTCTTAACTTGAATTCTGGACCAAATTTTTAATCTGGCGGAGCTGAATAAAAGCATAGAAGGTAAGCCTACTGCTACATTTGGAACAAAATGTTCATTTGAATTTTGTGTGAGACCAAAATATTTTTTTAATTTCTTCACCAAAAATAAACAAAACAAAAACCACATGGAAGTAAATGGAAGAGTAGAATTTCTATGAGAATCACATTATACGCTGCAAATAGTTCTGCAGAAGGAATAAAAAATTGCTGAAAAATTTACGAGCAAACCCGGAGTCAAATTCATTACTGGCAGTTTAGCTATGTGA
>JACJUY010002701.1:54522-91747 GCA_014220935.1 Platorchestia sp. MABIK
GTGGCCACATCTTGATTAAAATCATTTTGATGAACGAGCAGTCATTATGGTGAACGCAGAGTGAAGATGATCTTCAGAGCCTAGTGAAAGAAAATTTGATGCAATAAGCCATTTGGTTTTATGGGAAATTGGTATTTTTTCCCTAACTTAATTATTGAAGAAAGTTTTTTGACACGCTTTCAAGAGTAAAGTAATTCATATCTGTAGAATCAGAGTCATTTTTGATTCGCCAAGAAGAACCGATTCCTATATCTAACTATCCAACAAACTGAGATCGGTTCTACTTAAGCACACAGTTGGAGTTATTCGAAAACAGCCACTAAAGTTAATATTGTTTTTGAATATATCTAATCCCGCATTTTGATAAATTACGGAGAACATCTCGTGCATCAGTTTCCCGAGGAGAAAACATCCTAAACACGACTTCAAATGAATTTCTTTCAGCAATTCAATATTTTTATGCGGCAGTGATGATTGTCAGAGTATTTTTCTTAACTATCTCAGGGTGTATTTCCTGCAGAGTGTAGTCACCGTGTTGTCTCGGTGACTTGTTACTCGATTTTTAGATCGCTTTTCGTAGCTGCTCCGTGGTTTAACGCTTGAACGTACAAAACAAAACCTCGAATTAGCACATAATAAAGAGTTTAAGCGTAGTGACCCAGGAGTTATTACTTTGAACGCATTCCTTCGCCTTGATACTACTTGAAATATTAAAGAAATACAACAGCCTTGATCATACTACAGCCCTACGAACCGCCATGCCATGAACATCCCTGCAGACGACGATGGGTTCATCAGGTTCGGCCAGAGCCACTTTGCAAACGCTCAATCACCCTCAAATGACCTCATTAACAACGATAACATAAGATAATGTCAGGGAGCTATCAACGGTTTGGCGTCATGAACTTGAATTTACAGGCGGCGCACGACAGGCTGAGGTTTCTGGAGTGGGTGGATAATTTCCACAGGAGCTTTATTCGAGAGGGCACTTAAGTGCGCACAATGGGCGCATTTCTGACTCCAGTGAATGTGAACGTTTCTTGCCGGAGTAACACGGCCAAGATTGTCACGTGACGGTGTTTTTGGAAATTTTGCACCGAAATTATTAGCAAATTCACGTTTAATAGCAATAATCATCATTAAATGAACAAAGGCATCTATCTGGATTGTAATGTGAACGTGATAAAAAGCGAAAAATCTGCATGTTACATTTTTTTCATAAATGGAATACTTTTAGTTATGAAAGAACTTTCGATTTAGTTGCGGAGAGAAGCAACTTCAAAACACTTTTAGAAAACGTGTACACATTATTGTGAATTGATCAGCTTCCTTCATTATGAAACAAATCGGTGACTACTTTTTGTTCGACCTGAAGCCAATTTTGAAATCTGAGACTAAGAGAACTTTTTATACTCGAAAAATTACGTGTGAGATGCTACTAACAAAAATAAACATGCATTACTGCGCCTTGAGTTAGAAAAAAGAAATTGAATATATTTTACCTCACCTAAAAAGAGCAGCATCCCATTCATTGTTGAAAATGCTTCTGTGTTGATCAGTATGAACTCTAGAATTTTTGGCATCATGAAATGTTACGACTTTCAGATGTATTGTTTATTTGTGCTGAGCTCTCTACCCAATTCAATTTAATGCTTTCTTTCCAAAATTTGACGTGAATTCTCAGTCACTTGAAAAGTCTTTTCAACGAGGTTTCTTCCGAGGACGTTTGAATTTAATTTTTGAGTCGTAACAGGCCTTGTACTACGTACAGTGGCAGGATGAATAAAAAAAACTATTAAACATCGGGTAAAGAAATTAATGGTTTCGAATTTTTCCCACAAAGCTGTGTAGTGTGCAAACGCATCTAAAATAAATGTCACATTTCTATTAGAGCATCTTGATCATAAAAAAAATCATTNTACATGTTAGTCGTTAAGCGCAAGGAGCGTAGACAACTTTTGAAAACGAATCTGAATGATATTACATAGGTTCTGTTCTTTTTCAAATGCAAAACTAAGCTTTCACAACGTGGAGATTTCTAACCAAAAGATGACAGCTGTAGCAGAGCGTGGAAGCGGATATCACTCTTCGCTTCGCATGACCTCCAAGCTTAACTAAATCAACTCACTTAATTTTAACATTGGTAAATTATCTACAACAACCTTTGAATATTTTTTTAATACCATACAGCGTAAATTATTCACAATTGTTTAGACAAGGAGCTAAGTTCTGAGGAATTAAAATAAGAATTCGTAATGAGATAACGTTGCAATAATTATGAACTTTTGCGATAGTCTAGTTCATCTATCCTGACCATTGTTTATGATTTTCGGTCTTCAATGTTGTATAGAATATTTATACGATGCGATGTGTTCCGTATTTGTTGTCGATGAACGCTTCAATATCAGTAAATATATGAACAACTTATGCACGCTTAACCAACTAAATCTGGGAAATTTTAGGTATACAAATTGTTTGAAACTTTAATTAACTGTCCGTGCAATTTTCGAGATCGAAATATCAAAATACTCATTAAACAAATCTGGAACTTGACAATGATTGATTACTACATCCAAGGTTTTATTCGATTTCACACGTTATCAATTTCAGCATATTCATAGAAGCAAAATAACACGATTTTTGATGCCCTAAGTTAAACATTTAAAATCAAGATTCATTTGCATTGTTGAATTTGTTGGAAAAAAAATTTTAAATGATCAACCTAATGCGCAGAAAAGCAACATTCATATATATTGCTGAATTTTAAAAATAAATAGACATATGAAATTTCTTTAAAAAACACCAACAAAAGAAATGCATCCCACAGTACTCCAAATCCCCAATAAGATCAAATAACCTTACAGGAAAGTGAAGTGCTCGACAACGCAATCAAATCTGATCAACGTCCCCTTCTACTGTAGCTAGATTTTATGTGATTCATATTGGCATCGATCACATTCGTGGAGTGTGAGGACCTGATGCCACGCAAAGAAATCTTTTAGTGTAGCAAAATTTCATGTGATTCAAATTTGCATCAATCACATTCGTGGAGCGTGAGGACCTGATGCGAAGCTATAATTTTGATTAACATAAATGATGTTATGGCAGCTCGAATCCGTAATTGAATTTTTCTGGAAATTAAGGCTACGTGTGCCGCGAATTTAACATTGCATGAGCGAAATTTTTGTCGCTTCAATAATTTTCCTTTGTCCAATAACTGATCTCACCGCATGGAAAATTCAGAATTTGATAATTGCGAATTTCAATGAGCTCATAACAACAAATTTGATCCACATTTCAATTTATGGAACTACAATCAATTTTATTCAGTATATCAGTGCTTTCATGAGTTTTTTGAAAACCACATTCATTTATAGTCATACAACTAATTACAAATTTATTTGCTCATAGAAATTTTATCTAATTTTATGATGTGAAATCATCACTATGACATCGTAGTGATAAATCAAAAAGGAACAAGTCATACTTGTGCGTAGCCGGCTTTGAAACCATCGTATATAAGTGGATGTAATTATGCCTCAAGTGAGGGCTATAACAACCTTGAATAACACCATCATCGTCCGGATTGTAAACAATGATTGTACCCGATTCTAATCAAAATTGTGAATCTAATCAAATTTTGAAAATGTGGCTAAGCATTTGAATTAAATTTCTGTAAGACATTTACTCATGTCATTAGTTTAAACTACACTTAGTGTGATCCCATGAACCGAAGTTGAGACCACAATTGGCATGGCAGCTAAAAAGCTGTGATTAATAGCTTCATCATTCCTGGATTAATTTTCCAGAAACGAGCTTCAGAAAAATCAAATTAGTTACGTGAATACGTAGAGTTTTCCTACAAGAAAACAGATAAAAGTGGCTTGAGTTTAGTTCATGAGTTTGTGTTCATTTCTGTCAAATCTTGCAGGCAATACAGCCCTAAAATAGTTCAGTTTTTGGAAATACTGAAATAATTTTACTTTGCTTTAAAGCCCACTACCCTAAAGAGGTACACCTGTGACTTGCGTAAGCCTCTGTTCAAAGTTGGGAAAGGCTTTGCTCACACATCACGGCGATATAAAATCATTTTTAAACTTTTAACAGCAAACAAATGTTAATATCTTCCACTATGGCCAGGTGTGCAATTACATTGACAATGATGATTCCCCTCAGATAGTTATAACATGCTGTTGTATCCATGTTGAGAGCTTCAATTTTGGGGCCTACAGAATGAAGTTTCACAAATCCTTTCAATTTACCTAAATTATCGAGAGAATATTCGCTGACATAACTTCCAACGAAATCCTCAGCAACTTTGTGAGCGTGTTAACAAGCAGTTTGTGATCAATCAGCTAGGGCAATAGTAACTTCACTGAACTGCAGGCGTTTTATTGGAGAACGTTGCTGTCCAGGTGTGATAAATTCTTCAGGTTAGTTGAATATTGTTATTTTCACCGAAAAAACATCGGTAAAAAAAAATTTGCGAATATTTGTAGAAAAATTTATTTGTGGAAAGGTTTCTAGTTCACAGAATTGGTTTTTCAAATGTAAATTCTAGTTTATGTATATTAGGTAAATATTTTGAGCTTTTTTTTCCTGTGCAAATGATATTTTGCATCCATAAACTTAACCAATATTTCAAACCATGTAATTTCTTGAAGCGATGTTCTGTTTCACTGCATTCAGCAGGCAGTTTTTTATAGTCAGTTGTTTAGTTGAATAAATTCTTTTAGGGAATGCAAATTATGTACATGGCTTAATTTTCTAAGGAGTCTGAACTAAGAACGGCGAGTTGATTTTGAAGAACGTCAAAAATATTTCATACACAAATGCACCTTTTAAGAGATGTTCTTGAGGGAATCTTTTGGAAAATGATCGCTAGAGGACACAAAATGCACGATGTAAATCTATAAAATGAATAGTGTTTAATGAATGACGACGTTGGGGATAATAATATTTTTTAAGAAAAAAGCAGACAGAGAGGAGTAAGTGGCAGTTATTTCGGTCATATTTAAGAGTCAACATCAGTACAGGGGCGAGACAAATACCTTCAGTAATAATAATATTTACATCAGCACAGAAGAGAAATCAATTCTTTCAATAATAAACATTTTAACATGAGTGCAGGCAAGAGATCTATTCCTTCTATTATGAAAATCTTCAAATCAGTTAAGGCAAAAAAATGATTCTATCAGGAACAAACATATTCATATCACTACTGGCGTGAAATATTTCCTTCCATAATACAAGGGTTGCAGTTAATTGCTACTGCTACTGGAATAGCTGTGTTAATACTCCACCTCACGGTTGCGTTATTCTATTTATTATAATGGAGCGAGTGCCACCCTTGATCGCATTGTTCTCTACGATGCGTCCATTTTAGATGGGCGTTATCAATAAAGTATGCTGCGAAAATTAAGGTTCATCGTTCGAATTGGATTTTGTAGAACATCCTTCTTCTTAAATATATTGGAAATTATTTCTAAAGATCGGGACTTGTAATGGCCTAAGAATTCACTTTTTGCACAAATGTACTTCTTTCACATTCATACAATGTATCACTTTATATATATTAGCAGCGATCACTTTCTTTTAAATCTTCTCATTTCTGTGCGATGTGCACACATGTCCTCTTCATAAGTTCTGGGCGTGGACAAGGACTCAGTTTCATTTTTCGGAACTCAAAACTGTAGTTCAATTGGTTTTGCGCCAGTACATAAAATTGAACACTAGTGCCGTCAAAAGCAAACAGATCCACGATTTTTTTCCTAAATCAATTAAATCTTTTGTACTTGCAACTAAAAGTTCGTAACATTGGGTCGAGCAACTGTTCACCTAATGGGATATGGTAGTTGGGTAATATTGAACGCTAGATGTCATTGAAAAGTGAGCCGAGAAGTTTATTCGATTTGTTAATACTATATCTAGCGTCAGCGCACAACGAATGGAACATGAAACTGTCGATGACATCTACAAATTTTCTCATTGGCCATTCGGTACAACACTGCAGTAGAGCACGGACTTATTTTACAACAATGCAAAAGAGCATGGACGGGTCATACAGTGATCAATGAAGCCTGGACGTGTCATACAGTGATGCAGTGCAGCCTGTACGCGTCATACAGCGATGTAGTGAAGCCTGGACGTGTCATACAATGATGCAGTGCAGATTGGATATGTCATACAATGACGCAGTGAAGCCTGGACGCGTCATACAGTGATGTAGTGAAGCCTAAAAGTGTCATACAGTGATGCAGTGAAGCCTGGACGTGTCCTATATTGATGCAGTGAAAACTGGGCGCATCATACAGTGATGCAGTGAAGCCTTAATGCGTCATACAGTGATGCAGTGAAGCCTGGTCTTGCGCAGCGATGCAGTGAAGCCTAGACGGGCTCTACAATACTCATACTTTTGTTCAGGATTCTGTTTCGCTCATCCCTAACCATCCTGCACGGCTCAGTCGTTGACCAATATTGTGGTCAGTCATGCGATGGCTGGCGGCGGCAGCTCCGTCCCTTGTTGGTCATGCGACCTCTCGCCACGCGAGTTGTGCTGCGCAACTTGCGGTTGTTTACCCAGCGCATACAATGGTAGGTTTGGCAGTGTATGCGCTCTGCACAAAATGTACATTGGAGTATGCTCTGCACTCGCATGATACATTTGTGTTTGCTCTGATCTCAGAATGCACATTCGTGCAAGCTCTGCGCATGAAACTTACACTAGTTACGCTCTACACACAGAATGCACGTTAGTGTTAGCTCTGCACACTTTAATTAATGAACGCTCAGTACACGAAAGATACATTTGTGTGCGCTCAGAACACAAAAGATACATTTGTGTACGCTCAGGACACGAAAGATACATTTGTGTGTGCTCTGCTCACAAAACGCACGATCGTGTAAGCTCTGTACACGAAACACACATGCGCGATGCACACATTACGGGCAACAATATACGCTCCGCACACATCACCTGAACGCAAAATTCCGCTGTGTGCTCAGTGAACTAATTGGAACCTCGACAGAGCATCGACCAGTGCTGTGTGTCTCTTTAATAGCTTTCCAAAAAGTGTCGTTCTCGACGGCTAGCACTGTTGAATTTGACTTGAATAAGTGCTGACAAAATAAGGAAGAACTTGTACGTCATCATTCCGCTCGAGCTGTTATCTTCGCAGGGCTGAAAATGATATTTTCTTATAACATTATTTTTATCCTGACTCCTCATTTTCGTGTTACTTTAAAGGTACGTTTAATGACACCGAATTTGGGGGGCTTGTCAAGCAACTTTCACTTTTCAGTTGCAGGCGTTGCAATCGCAGTGTGCCAGGTATCCTTAAGGACGATCTATAAATATATGTTTGTGCGTATAGAATATGATGCTTTAAGCGACGCTTAGCAAGAAGCTCTACGCTATAAATTATAGACACATATAATGCTTTGCATTCATTATAGAAAATTAATTTTGTGTGCTCTGAGTACTCAGCTCGGAACGACGTGCCTCTTATTTTAAATCGAACGTATCGATGCCTTGTGTGCGAATAGAAATGATCGAGTGCGACTTTCCCTCTTTGTCTTGACATCTTTTGTTCTCTTAAATGCATAGCTGCGGCTTGCAGTAGTTCCAGAAATAGTCGTCCCCTAGCTTTTGTTGATAGCTATACCTGCAGTTTTGACTCCACCAGCTCATGCCCAGTTCTCTCACCCATTTTCTCGCACTGGTACTTTGCGTGGGTGTAGTATGACGACTTGAACCTTGGATGGTGAGCGAAGTATTGAAACACTTTGCTCGTTCCTGTTGTCATGCATGTGATGTTTTAAAATAATATCGTGTTCCATGTTTCGTGCCTCTATATATTATTCTACAACTGGAGTCTGTGAGCACACTTCAGAGGACTCAACATCTCAGTTTGTCACCAGGGCAACCGATAGGAGCTTATGCTTTACAAATAGTGTACTTGAAACGCGTCTCCAGTATGTAGACGTTTGTGCAGCTCATGCGAATTGATAATAGTTGAGTTATATTTACGAGTTTTAAAAAGCAAAGCTCAGATCATAGCAACAAAATTGCCAATGCTCCTGAATTTCTAACTCAATAGCTTCACTAACTTATATTTAATAACAAGCGAATGGTTCATGAATTGCAACCGATATGGTACCTGCATTTTTTATTGCAAGCATGGTTTCGATAAACTAATTTCGAGTAACTGATTCCCGTATGGGTTGACCAGAAAAACATGTTACAGTGCGTCTTTTATCTTGCCCTGATTAAGTTCATGCAAAAACGAATAAGCCTCACTAGGTTTGCGTGAAGTTGCTCTTTGTGGCGTGTTCTCGTAGACCTAGAAGATCTTATTAGGAGGACTCATCATTTAACGCGCCAAGCAAAAAGCTTAAGACCAGGGACTTGAAAATGATATTCAGTTGGAAGACAATGTCAAGGAACTCGAAGGTGAGGTCTTGCTGAGGGCTGAAAGGGGAAGGACTTTTGATGAATTTTGAAGTGACGATGCTGAAAAACTTCATTTAAAAGTTTTGTTAGAGGCCCTTCAGCTGACGATTTTGTTTCTCTTAGATGAGAAAAAGACGTTCATGTTTTCGAACCAAATCTCATTTTCAGTGGTAAATGCATAAGCAGAATAAAAACATAGATCTTCCCAAGACCAACCTCTACAAATTCTGACGACTTAAATTTCGAGGCCAAATCAGAGAATTTAATTCTTGACGTCTTCATCCATTCTAGTTTGGGCTTAAATCGTTGAACTCGTTCGAATTTCCTTCCTGCCTCTAATTTATTTATGAATCTGAAAAGCATAATGTAATTCCTAGAATATTCTAAATTCAAATAACATCAAAGGATTACAGGTTCCTTTCCGCTGAGCCTCATCAGCAAAACCTCACATTTACAAAAAATGTAAGCTTTGCCATTCAGTATCAGAATACATATCATGTTCAGCTTTAAATACCGAGCATGAAAAAATTACCTGTTTCTACATTTTTATTTCAAGTAACTCTAACACGAGCAAACAGAGCAAATGCTTTGCGAGCAACAAACAAAAAGCAGATAGCTATGATACAGATCACGAAAAAAGTGCACGTTAATATTCATGCTTGTCAGAGCACATCTGCTGAACGCCTCTGCCCGGACTGGCCAGCCTCGGTTGTCTAAAACATCAAACGAGAGCACAGCGCTGCATCCCTCGTTACCCGAGCGAGTGAGAGTGGACGACCTCTAGATAAAAGCAAGGAGCCGCATTCATAGCAATAACTAATGAAAATTTGGGAATCAAACTGCGCCATTCCCATTGCTGTTCTTGGATAGTTTTCTTGAATATCCTATTCACGTGTTGATGTGATGCTATGCAGTCTATGTAAAATGGTTGCTCGAATTATCAGTCCTTTTCTATGAAAGACATCTATGAAGCCTCTTTGAAACTGGCTCCTTCTGAGACAGCATATATTTTCACGCTGAAAACACTTTCATTTGATTAAATTTACTGATGAATGCTTGTGACTCGCACCAACAGTAATGTGTAGTACAAACACAGTTTGATACACAGTCTAACCAGACACTCAAGTATACAACCATGCGTTCATTCTTGACTTGTGTCTTAATCCTGGACATAAGACACTGTCTACCCCTTACATAAAAAACAATAATATTTCTTTCTTTTGTTCTATTGTTAGTAATATCACTGACTCTCGACGACAAAGAAAATAATATTTTTTATACTCAGCGCAGCACAACAAGCAAAGCTATGGCTGGAAATGCATCCCCATCTGCATATAGCTGATTTCTCAATTTGTTTTTTTGGTCAAAATTCTTAAGCTTGAAAGGTTTAGAGATAAAATATCGCAATACAGACTGCAAAGTCGTATGGACTTTGCAGTACTTCAGCCCATTGACCCACCCTGTAGCGCTACCAAATGATTGGAAGACTGTATGTGTGCAGGGTGTGTCAAAGAATTGTACTCACTCCTTGACAGCCCAGTATTTTGTATTGATGCATGTGTTTATTGATAAAGATATAGGTCTGATGAGAAAAAATAATGAATTAGGTTAAATTGAAAAAAAAATTCCACGAAAGATATCTTAATTGCCCCTTAAACATGAACAAGAAATGCATGAGCAATCGTCAGTTTATTTTGGGGGCACTCTTTATATTCTATTTAAAAAGGGTGTCAACTGTAGGAATTTATCCAAATGAAAGGACAATCTGCCACCAACGTTCAGTAGTGTGTGAAGCAGTTTCTAGTATAAATAATGATTTTGGTGAGGAAGCTTCGAGACCTCAAAAAATTACTTTGTCACAACTTTATTTCATGGTCTCATATAAATAGGGTTCAGTCTTTCGCTCTAGTCTGCTCCACCATTTACTTAAGACAAATGCTGCATGAGAAGAAAGTTTTTAAATGTTCATAAGATTAAGTTATTTTCATTTTTTTCATAGACTCTCTTGGATATGGTCAAAGTTTTAAGTAGCGTTGTGTTATACTGACACCGTTTCCTGCACAGTTCATCCATGTACTTCACTTTTCAATTATCAGGCACTCATTACATGCGCCTTAATTCATACATTTTTATACGTAGTTGAACATAAATCAGTGAATTTTCACGAATTCCTATTTTGATCAATGCTCATTTTTGTGAAATAATAACTTCAATGCAACTGCTTCAAAAATAAACCTATAATTTCCTAGAACACGCTGGAGCCCACCTCGAAATTTAAATTTATTATAACATTATGTTCTAAAATAACATGGCTATTAGCATTTTGCTAACTAAAAGAAAATATAATTGTTGTGAAATTATAGGGTAATTTGAATTATTGATTCTCAAAAACCCTGGCAAGTAACTCTTACGTACGAAAATTAAGAAAATGAATTATATTCGTTTGGGCTCGTTTTTCCTTTATCCTTAATGTACATTCCTTATACTCTTATTCAAGCAAATCACCACAAAGAAATAAGAATTTACAGTTTGAAAATGAAAGCCTACACTGCGGTATCAGTTGCTTGCAAATCTTTTTATCCACGCGAATGTTTTATCGACTTGTGTCCGCCCGCAGACTCAAGGACAAACCGAGCGTCTGCTGACTGTGTATACGACTTTCGTGATAAGTTATTATTTTCATCCTGAAAATTTAGGGATGAGATGAATAGGTGAATATATCTGTGTTAAAAAGCCTGATGAATTAATTAAATATCATAAGGCACAATGGACTCACTGAATACCGAAAATCAAGTTTTTCTCCGTGTTGACGGACTGATAGCTATTTTTTTTTTAATGTTGAAGCCATAAATATCTAATTTTGAGTTATTAGATCCCTAAAAACAGCAACGAAAGTTTTACGTGGATACTGTAGCTTGGAGAGTTTTCACCGCGCTTCATTCCTTGTCACCCAAGCTGTGGGGAAGCATTTTGATCACATTCAATTCATTTTTTAGGCGAAGTTACTCACAAAAGTGTGCAAAGTTGAAAATTATACCATGCTAGCATAAATATGAGCAACTAGTATTTCATTTCGGACGACCAAATCCTTTTTGCTAAGAAATGATCTAATTAAATATTGGACTAATCTCAATGTTAATAAAAAACTACTGAGGACCTATGTAAATACAGACGCCATTTTCACTGGATTTAGTCAGCGAAAAGTCAATAAGTTTGTGAAACTTCGTTTATACATCGTGTGATAAGTGAGCCCTTACATTGTTTTTCAAAATTTTTTGAAGAGGCACAAGACCTCACTTCTAAAGCATGCGTCGGTCAGGGAATCATCGATCACTGAAATTTATGGATCTTTAATGTGGCATTTGATTCATTAGGTACAGTGTGTTTCAGCTCCACTGAAATAGACTCAGTGGGAAAAGAGCTCTCGATCATTTGCAATTCTTTATTGAAATATTAAAAAGTCAGTCCTAATATCATATCCATTTATTTTAAAAAGCAGTGAATGAGTAGAAAATAGTTTCTGGAAGCCTTGTTAAGCACGCATTGACCCAAATGCTTTTTCCTGGGCTTCGGGTTTTTTTCCTCCATTAATACGTTCCTGAGAAACAATTCAACAGTCAGATCTTAATGAGGGATTGCAAAGGCAATCTTGGATGGGCTTGCAACGTGATTAACTTTTGAGTATGTGGACACAACCCAAACGAAGTGATTTTTGAAGACTAAAGACATGTACGGTTTCCCAAAAATACTTCCGACAAACTGGTGCTTCCAGTGAAATTCCTTTTAAACTAAGAAAAGGGTGAACAAGGATTTTACTCTCATGATACACTGCGGAAAAGAAAGTTAATTGTTAGACCTACGAAAAGGTGCTGCATAACATCACTACGATTACTTAAATACTTAAAACAGACTCTGGAATTCATGTATTTGTCCGATAAGTAGCCTTCGCAACTCTTAAAGCCGAAAAATTCATCTCCTCATGAAGAATAACTTCTTTCAGCAAGGTGATTACAATCCTGATCAAAGAAGTCAGAATTATGACTGCAAGTTGTCACTCTCCCATGTACTTCTGCAGATATGTTGCCTGAATGAAAGAGGCCTTTGTACACAAACCGTAATGAGGAACAACAATAGAATGCTACGAACGTCAAAACCTAAATACGAAGACTCTTTGTTAGTTTTACCTAATTTACCGATGAGAACAATACAATTGTACGTAGAGCAATGTCGGCAATACTTCGCTTAAGTGACACAGATGGCTTTGGAGAACATGATGTCAGCATTGTGAAATTATTTGTACGTTCTGTATTTACTTTTACTCGCTTCATCATTCGTTTTCATTCACTTTTTTATCATTACAAAAATAAGCGTAAGTCAAAGAATATGCTCAAGCTTACTTAACATCTGCAAACTTTTATTCCTATCAACAAAATAGTCGAATGGAGAAAAAATGAAAAAGATCCTCGCCGAGTTTTAATTAAGCTCTACTTTCTGAACAAAATTATTGATCAATCAAACTAACTGTTTCACATGCTAAATAAACAAATTTCAATAAATATTTTCATTTACATTGAATGCAATTCCTCAACATCAAAAAAATCAATCATGCCTGTATTTTATGGCATTAATACCTGTATTTAAAAAGTTCCAAAATGAGTTTTCAAACTTTTTCGAACACCTCGCAACAATCATTCGTAAGATTTTTACTTGTTATTTTTTAGTTTATGTTAAAAAGTGTAAAACCTTCTGGTGAGAGTTTTACTAAGATAAAACAACCAGGTACGTTTTAGAAAATGTTTTAACAAGTGAGACTTGTGCGGATCTCGAAATGTTTCCACCGATTTATTAACACGTGACGTCATGTCTCAGAGTGCTCTGTTTGTTGTATTCGGTGCTTATTTTAAACTTAATTCTATTTAAATATTGATCAATAGCTGCGTGTGCGTAAGTGACCCGAGCACCGAGCTAAAAATGCAAACACTGGTAAATCAAAGTTGCTTATTTGAAAATGAGGAGATAATATTAAAGTATTTCAAGTAGACGGAAAAATTTATCAGGAAATGTTAAATAATTTATTTACTCCGAGGTATGACTTCTCTCAATTTTAAGGAGTGAATCTTCAATAAACTATAAACTTTACCGAAAATTGATTCTAAATTTTAAGTTCTTAAACCAAGAGACTTGACTTTGTGTCTATCATAATGAAAACCTTTTTTACATCATCAAATTTCTTCGTAGAATGATAGGAAAAGAGCGACTGCTCATTCATTGTTCCTATCAAGAGTGCAATATCGTTTGTTGTAATAAATGCTATTTCGATCTGCTGGATCGCGTTTATCACCTAGATAATCGTCAAAAATAGAGATGGTTTCTCCTCCAGTGCGGCAACCATCTCCCCCAAAACGATTTTCTAAAATTCTTCTAATGTACATAATCTAGCAAAAATGATGCATTCTTTAAGGCGTCAAAACCCTCCCAAGCATGAAAGTATTTCATTGTCATGGTGTCAAATGACCTGTCAATATTAATATTGAGTTATCATTCAACCTTTCTTTATGTTAGTACTCGCTGGATCACCACATCACAAATGAAATACGCTGGCTCTTGAGCTGGAGATGAACTATAGTTTGTTTCAGTTAGCCACAGTAAAAATGGTCTGCATTCCCTTGCAATAGCTTTTATTTGCTCATTTTGTGCGTTTCTGTATGCGTGTATGGTGTGTGTGTGTGGGGGGAGGGAGGGTGTTGGGTCTCGGTAATGAGTATATAATCTGGGGAATAAAAAGCGTCAACAAGAATTTTATATTGTCCAACTTTGATTCAAATTACAAGGCTTGACATTTCTTCCCATCCATAATGTTTGATTTCATTTTCTGGCGAACAGAAACGAGGAAAAAATGCGTTGACACGTATCACAAGAGTCTCATATTCATGAGGGAAAGAAACTCTGCGACAGGCATTCCTCACAGCTAATGAAAAACAGCATGTGTAGTTAATGAGTTCTTTTCATTTGAAAACTAATTTCAGCGACATGTTCTTTTGTCACATTGTAGCGAAAAAACATCCTCGAGAAAAACAAAATTTTAGAGGCAGGGATCGTGATCATGAATGATGCACGACGTTTTTTACTCTCATAGTTAATTGGTTCTGAAGTTAATTCTGCATTAAATAATTTCACACATTTTGTCTCTCATATAATAGTGATTTCTCCTTCTAAAGAAAGCATTTTCACGCCAATTAGTTGTGTATAAGTTCTTGCGATCTGATCATTAAAATTCCTTAAGCAGAAAATGACTGTCACACTGCAAAAATTAAAAGCAAAATCACTAAAGAATAATACCTTAGCTATGAGTTCCATGAATATAAGCCAGTCTCAGCCTCAAAGGTCAGAGTCCACTAATGGATTGGAGACCACTTGTACCGTTTATGTTTCTATCTAGCAGCCGTGAACCAACATGCTATTCTTAACCTGACAACTCGCATTCCTGGAGACGCTGCAAACTCTGGCCATAACCGGCCAGTCTCGCGACAATCAGTGTCAGATGACAAGGACCTGGACCAGCAGAACCTGCCAGTTTATCTCCCTCGCATGCATCCTGAAGGGCCGAGATGGCGCATAGCTCTCTGATTTACGGAGCCCCGAAGCACACCCCTCCTTGTTCAGCCTTGATTGGCTAAGTGATCGATAGATGCTGTGTACACTTGTTTTGTGTAAAAGTCTGGTAAGGCTCTTTTTGCTGGCATGAACGAGCAGGCTGTCGATGTGCTTCTGTGGTAATTTGTGTTCGTTATGTTCGGTATTGAATGGACGCTTCAAGAAGAAGTTGCTCATAATTGGCAGCAGAGGAAGGCAGCTGTTTGCTGTGGAATTTTCTGAATTATTATCGCAACGATGAATGGAGTTATTTAATAGAATAAATACCATCTTACGTGTTGATGATAGATTCATGGTGAGATAACATGTCGTTTTCATTGCATTAAAATTGCAATGGAATGGGAAACCATCAAACTGTTATACCTATATATTGCTATTGACAACTTTGCCAACGTTCATTTTTAAGCTGCATTGTGGTTCATAGTCATTTGTCGGTATATGTGTGAGATTCGTAAAATTTTCAGTTTTTTCTGTGAAAGCGCGATCATTCCATGAAAGATTTTTACGCAAAAGGCAGCAGCGTGAGAAAGAATGATGAAAGGGAACTTTCAATTATTTGATTGCCTATAATGTAATTCGATAAACATCTTAACAAGGAAACCTGGATGAAATAATTGTCGTTAATATTTACAACGTTAACTGGTTTTCAAATTTTTTCTACAAACTTCGCAAACAGATGAACTCGACTCCTACATGTCAACACTCCTCTGTTGGATGAGCGTAGTCAACTTGCTCTGAACATATATATACCGAGTAAGTAACAAAAAAAAACAAAATAATTCATCGAAAACAAACTCTACTAATGGTCTTGGTAACAGAAAAATTATTCTCTAAATAGTAAGCCGTCTGTGTTAAAGAAACAGCTCGATTTTATGGTAAACCGTCATGTGTCAGGAATCAAAAACTAAGTATAATAATACATTGGTTCGTAAAACTGTTCCTTGTTTTCTTCGTACTAGCGTTGACATTCACTGTGAAATGGAACCAAAATTTTAACACTGAATTGATGTTATTGATGTTATGGAGAGCCAATAATTTCGTCATAAACGAAGTTCAACGGAAGAAGGAAGGCAACATTTTTTCGTCAAAAAATGCGGTGAAGTATTCTTGACCGCAATTGAAGCTGTGATGTTAATCAATTTGTCGCCGATTGCAAGAAATGCGCCATAGGAGCCAATAAACCTACGGAGGTTCATCGACATTTGACTACCATATCGTGACTACTGTACTTTTATGCTTGTCCAATTTTTAGGAACTTATAAGCAGTGAAACAAGAAGCATTCGAAGAAAGTACTTCTTTTCGAATATATGTACTTAATTAAAAGACTACAATTATAGGAAATGGTAACTCTAATGAACGTGTAATGTGGAATCAGAAATGGATTAAGCGAAAAGTTATTCTGTTTAATAAAAAACTCCAAAAACCATAAACATTCATCATTAGTAAACCGTGTAAAAAGACTGTGACGATATCGTACCTCAAATCCCTCAACACATAAAAGTGTAAATGTTGCTCAGCATGTAAGAAATCAAAGTTCATTTTTTTAGGCTGCACAACTGAAATGTCAGGGGCTATCAATAAATAAAACGTAGCTGCCTTTGCGCTAGACGACAGCGCAATTCGCGGCTATTTCAATGCTGGAGGAAAATTAAGAATTAACTAGAAGTATTGGCCGAGATCGTCCGAGAAGTGATTGTAAATACTACGAAAGCTGTTTTAACGCAAATAATTGATCTTGGCTGGGCAAAAACCTGGAGAGAAGTTCGCGATAATTTGTCATGCAGAACGAAATTACAAATGACTTTGTTGTGATTAGTTTTAAGAAAAATCACTTTTCTAGCAGTAATTTTACCTTCTTAGGGGAAATGTAGAAGCTTACAGATGCTTTAGTTCATTTTAATTTACAAGCCAAGTTTAAATTTATTCGCACTAGAAAATTTCTTACCGTTAGCCCCATAATTGAATTTTGAAAATTTATTCGAATTAAGTTCACATTTTCCGAAAAAAAAATTTCATGAAAATGCAGTACTAAAACATATATCCGAGTTCAAGCTGCAAATTTAGCGTATCATACATATCTGCATACAATTCCATTGATAATGAGTCTGTCTATTCTATTTCATCTAGAAAGGTAATTTATTTCTTCTAGTTAAGTCAACAGAACTATTCAATTTCCGTTGAGACATAGTTTAAGTATTGTCTTCAGTTAAATGAAGCTACATGTCATTAACGAAAAAAAAAACACATGAACAAGAGGGGCAGTTTTTATCACCATGAATTTCATGGTATGTTAAATGTACAGTAGCTGCAAACCAAAGACCTCAAAGCCAACGCTCCTCACGATGAGTGCAATAGTGCCAGAGCTTCTCACAAGACGCCAATGCCAAAGCTCCTCACAACCAAGCTACGACTCAATCTCAAAGTTGTAAAAAGGACAAAATAAAAATTTCACACGATACTCCTATAGTAATGAGTGATTCACGAATTTCTGAGCGTTTTTTCCTTCAAAACGATTAAGTCCTCATTTTTAATTTTATTTTCTGTTCTCTTAATCCTCTCAAGAGAGTTCCATGCGGGCATTATTTCAGCGTTATGGAACCTGAAATGGAGAGCAAGAAAATTCTTCGAGAAAGTTCGATTTCTTGCAACGCACTCGATGTAATGAAATTCCCGGAGCTCATTATGACATTGTAGCACTGCACTCCCTCTCGCAAAGTTTTCTTTTTCCTCGCAGTACTTTAATGGTGGCCATTTTCTTAACCTGCTGAAAATAAGCCTGCTAATTATGAGTTAACATGACTTCTTTACAATAACGATGTCATGAGGGGCTTTCGGGAAGTCAAACAGAAGTAGTTTATTATTCTTAGTAATTAAAATACGAACTACCTAAAATAATACTTCAATATCCTTTTCCACGTTGTGACGGCTGTATCTTTCCTCAGAATAATTGTTGCATCATTCAGTGATACAACCAGTGGCAACGATACCGTAGTTGCTATGCTCCGATTATACAAAGGTAGTGTCGTTTTATAACACAGTATAATAAATTTTCCAACGTTGAGAATTAATTCGCGAGCTATGGGCAAAAATGGCTCCCGGAACCATCTTTTTCTTTGAAGGCTTCGAAAGAAATGGATGCACATGTTATCAACGCATTGAAATTTTTAGTGTAGATATAATGTTACTGCTTTAGATTTTTTCTCAGCATCGATATTTTCTTTAAAAATATTTGAGCAACGTACTGCGAAGTTGGCTGAATCTTTAAAATAGCTTTCCAAGAACTGGAAAAATCTTTTTGTGCTTCTCTGATTTTACGTCTTAACTATATTAAAAGTTACACGTTACCACGTCTCCGAACGATAAGACTTGTGTCCCAAATTCTTGACTCCTACGGCCTACGAATACATTGTTCACTTTAAATGGACTGAGATTTTTTCTCATGCAGTCTGTTGCGAAACTCTACTATAGCTTCAATTGTAGGTTTGAAATCAATTTTCCCAGTCTCATTTATTTTGAATTGTATTCAACATTATTGTATTCACTCAGCTTGACACAGAGTTACATTTGCAGCAGTCCATTTCAGTTTATGAATTTGGAATCGAACTCTTTCAGTTCTTTGGTCACTAAATCTGTACTATAAGAAGGAATTTTTCTTGCTGTTCGATGCTCGGTGAACAAATATTGGGAATTATTATAACAACCGTTCAATGAACGGCATTGATACCGATGTTGCAGTTGATATGTACCTTAACACGTTGACTGCAATGGGTTAAACTGACGTTCAATATTCAATTCAAACCCAAAGTTAATTGTAGAAAGCAATTTCAATAATAGCAAACATTAACTGGATCGTGCCTTCATTTAGCTTACATTAAGTATTTATAAAAACTGAGTTACTGACTGCAGGTCGGTCAGCAGTAATTTGAAAATCCCCTCAATGACCACCGATGGGTCCCTTCGCAGGAAACGGGTTAATGAATATGTACTCCTAGGAATAAAATGATACAAGTCCATTCACTGCCAAGCTATTCATTGTGTTTGATTTTGCAACTATTATTAGTCTAATTCTAAATTCGAATGCAAATCACTTCCGTATATACACTCGCTATTTTGTACAAGTAACTTAGGAAACAATTGAATCGTCGGTAGCTGTCAACACTTCATATTACAAATGCGAAAGTTTGTTGAAAATGCCCTTAAGTCCCACGGAATATTCAGAAATTATGAATTCGTTGATCGTTTTTAACCGTTTAGAAATAAAGTGGTCTATATTCTGACAAAAATTGACAGTTTTTGGAATACCTTGCTCCTCGAAGATCCCCCTTTCACTTTTTCTAACTTATAAAATAAATATTTCCGATTTATAAACAATTTTGTAATTCTAATTAAGAGGAACTTGCGACTCTTAAATTGATAATGTAGAAATTTTAATAATAACTTTACTTTTTTTGTTTTAACATCATCCACTGTTCGTGAAAAATGGACATTGATTTTTCTTGGCATGTAAAAAATAGCTTCATGACCTTTCTTTCGTAAGGGTTAACTAAATGGTTTATTCCAGAATCGTGGTTTTTCTTGATATTTTGCTCAAAATAATACAATGTACATACTTTCTCCCAGTTACATGCATAGTTATTGACACTCCAGTCCTTGCTATATACTCTTCTCATACCATTCTCCAAAAAAATTTCACCCCCACTCACATTTTACAAGTCAGCTCCATAAACTTAATACACGGGTTATTTTATCATTGTTGTTTCGTAAGGCATTTTTGAGGAGACAGAAACCATCGGCCTGTAATCCCGCTGAGTTGCACGTCAATACTTACTCTCACTGAGGGCTCCAGAGGGAGCACTGCGAATCTTCCTCAGCCGAGTCTTCACTTCCCTTGCATCTACACTGTTGACTGACGGCTTCAGGATTTCTTCTGCGTCCGGAGGAAAGCCATTTTTCATTTTTCTCGCTTCCAAAACACGTGGCGAAGACCTCAGTCGCTTGGGTTTTTCTTCGACCAACCTTTGTCTACTGAAATAGGACCCTTTGTTTTCAAAGTTTATGGTTTCTTGGCCTCTCATGGCAGGTTTCTTAGCTTTTATTTCCTCAAGCCTGCCATTTTTGTCATAAAACAGTTCTGACAATGGAGCCCTTTGACTCACAGGCAAAATTTTGCTGTTATTTGGCTGTGGGATGGTGTGGGTTGGATCTGGGATGGTGTTCAGTATACGTGCTTTATTGCTACTAACATTTGCTAATTCTGCGCAACAATTTATTTCCAAATGCCCATCACTGATTCTAGCTTCTAAAATTTTCAATTGATTAATCACCTTTTCACTTTTGTTACCGAATGTACGAGCACTTGACTGAGGTCGTAGTCGCTTTTTAAAATTATGATCCTGTGCTTTGTTGATTACCTGTGCACCAGCGTATTGATTTACGCCATCAAATTCGTCAAGTTGCCTTGCCGTGATCATTGGGTCACGCTGATGGATGGCGTGAGCAGTTTGGCTACCACTTTTCTTAACACCAAAACGAGTCACTAAGTTCTTGTTGTTCTCAGTACCGCTATTCTTTAAAGTTTTTAGTACCTTGGGGCGTCTTTCGACTTCATTTTGAGTCCCCACGTTTGCTGCCTGAGTGCTTTTGACGATCAAAAGACTTTCGGTATTTTGCCAAATTTTTTGCTGATGTCCCAACGCGGCTGGAATGCGCGCTCTGTCAACTGAGTGGCTTGTGCCGCTGCAGCAACTCATCAATTTAACGACCCAGAACACACACATCAACGCCCGCGCCCAATTCATCAACGAAAAAGCCATGCCGATATTTGATGAGACGGTTTTATTTTGGGGCCTCAAATATTTTGGACTCTTGTTTGTTCAAAAGAGAACAATTTTAATAAAAGATCTTCAAAACGTCCACGCCAGGGAAAAGATAAGTTACATTACGGAAATAACTCCGAGGATTTCAGTTACATTTGGGCTGCATGAAAACTTATTTTGATTTTGTTTACCACAGACCTCTCTTGCACTGAAGTTGATGATACTGATAACTTTAATTGTTGAAAATTTTTTAAATGGTGCAGAAATGTTACATATTCACTCTATCTAATTCACTTGCAATAATTCCTCAATTCTCCGCGTGATTCTAATTTATTTTCTATTCCAAGATAATACTCCAAGCACAATACTGATTTCAATGGAAAATGGCTTCAATGAGAAAAGTATACCTGAAAATAAAGTGGCATTAAGTTCGATACAATATCTCATAAACCAGGTTATATTCTTCGTATCATTTGATCTACGCGAAACTACACATCAGTTTTACAAAAAATGATCTTATTAAGCAACATTGGAAGTAGCTAGGTTCTTTCACTTTACCTGAAATATAAATACAATTTGTCTCAGGTAGACGTCAATAAAAAATTTTCAAGTTAATCAATGAATTTTCTAAAGTTTTCAAAAATAGAGCTGACAAGAGTGCGAAAATAAAAATGTATTTGATGCAGTCGTTAAGCGTATTTTCTCAGAATTTTGGCAGGAACTCCACTGACTGATCATGAGTTGCAAGATTAACTGAATCAGCGTAATCTGAAGCTACAATCTCGTTGTTTGAAAACCGCTGATATCTTGCTAGGTAGTTTTTTAATTTGCACAGAAGTTTGAGTGAGCTCTTTTCAAAGCTGTGATGTCTGGCGTGACTGGATTTTGTAATGAACATTTATGTATGTTTTTTAAGACTATTTATTTAGACATATTTTAAAAAACTCATATTTCTAAGCATTTTGTTGGGAATTGATGATCAGAGAACATATCTATTCGATATTTCATGTCGCAACATCAACAATTTTATCCTGCTTGAATCTGCATTTGTCAATTTTGCAAAACACCAAAAACTTTTAGATAAATTAAGTGTTTTACTTTGCTCAGCCTAGTGTGTTCTTTGAGAACAACGAACAACTGAAATCTTTTTTCTTCTTACTTAGCAAGAATTTATTTCCTTCGTATACAATGAGCAGAAAAAATTACAGAAACGAAAAACTGCTTGGAAGGTGAATATATTTGTCATGTTTCCTCAACGATTTTTTTGTGCTAATACCAGACACGCGAACTTTGTTAATCTGCAGTGAATAAAAAATTGTCACGCGGACTATTTTTTAGTCTGCCTTTGGACATTTTTCTGCATGGTTCAAATGTTCAGTAGAATATTTACTGCAATTTCTTTACTCGGTGCTACCCGCTTACAAAATACTAAGCAAGTATGGGAAAAATGTTCAAACGAAGCACTCAGCAATTTGTTGTTTTTACATTTTAATTCTTAAGATTGTGTTGGCCGTTTTTGGAAAAATTCGGCTAAAAAAACGAGCCTCTGCTGTGAAATAATTTCCAGGTACAAGCGTATCGAACTGGTGCCTGGTTAGAAAAGACGCTAGCGCTACGGAGCTGGGCGCACGCAACCTTACCACAACACCGCTGCAGGCACACTGAGGTCGCCGGTGTTGCCAATGCGGCTTCACGAAACTGTTCAGCTTCACAAAAGTTCTTAAAAAATTTATATAAACCAGCATATCTTGATTAAATGAACGCATTTATCTGCATCTTCATGGAATAGAATCACTTATTCTTGAAAAAATGCTAGAATTTGACGACACAAATCCCTGCTCCTGTGTTCCTAAAAAAATTCATAAACATTGCAGGTATACAAGAATCAAGTTCGCAGTTCTTCTGCAGTGCTAACACTTCGATGCCAGACAACAACTGTAATCCTTAGTTTAAGTTGGCTTATGCAAATTCGTTCTATAAAGACATCCTCATAAATTGACATCTCTAAGACATACATACATCAACAGCGTACAATCTTTTACTGCGGCTTAGAACGAGAATGAGACAACTGAAAATTACATTTGCCCGTCATACGACAGTTGGCCTTCATTCGCAACTGCTGCTCTCCTGGTATAGGGTGAAGTACAATACAAGTGTGTGTGTTTTTGAGCGTTTTTATCGAAGAAAAGCAATTGCAAGTCAAGGTGGTGCCGATATCGAGTTACTTTCCTCGGAGCCCGGTTGCTACTTCTCTCTTTAAATGGATTGAAGTACAGTGTGTAATATCACTTGTATTTTTACAAGTGTATAGTGTGTTACTTACACTATGAAGTACACACATGTGTGTGACATTTGTGTAGGCATTTTTACAAGAATTTCTAACTCCCTGTGAGCTTCTATCATCATCTCAAATTTACTGAGCTAGACTAGTTACTTGGTGCTGAAATGCTAAAAAAGTTACTTCAAATTACGAAAACTACTGATTTTTATAAATTTATTTCAAAGATTTCAATGACTTCAATAAACAGGTTAAAGTAATCGTAAGTTAAAGCTCAAATAATGGATGGTAGCATGTATTATTAATCGTGCAAGTTTCGCCCAACGCAGGATATTTGTGTAGGGGAAATAAATGAAGGGCGTAAAAAATTTAAATTTAGGATAAACTTTGGTAAATTTGTTAAGAAAAGTGATTACAGGTCTTGAATTTTTTAATTTTTGTTCAACTATTTTCAGAGAAATTGCTCACCACTATTTTCGGCAAAACTTTTGCCTTTTGAGTACTGAGATAATGTTCTAAGGAAAAGAATATTAGGCACAGAGATATCAGCACCTGACTTACACACAAAATTCATCTGACTTACATTCTGCCTTTGAAGATCCTCGCTCATTTTCGCCTGAAATTTGATGCCGTCGTATGAAGTGGGCAGTTCAACGAAATACTTTCCACGGCCAAAAAAAAATGGAGACTTTACTCAACGAGTTGAGCTTGAGTCAGTGAATGAATAAAATTCTGGTAGAAAAAATTGATATAGGAGGGAAAATGAGCTTTAAATAGAGTGTACCAAATCATGTGGCCTTCACGTAGGTTAAATTTTTCAAAAAACTGGTGCAAAATTATAGTGGAAAAATTTAGGTTTTTATGCTCGCCAGTTATTATTCTTAGTTTGATATTCATTTTGAAACCAAACCCTATTAATAAATTATTCGAAGTGTAAATTTTCCCTGCAGTTAAAGCGTAGACCAACTCGACTCTAAAAATGACAACAGTAGCTAAAATGCTAAAACTAATAATTAAAAAGTTCATTGCAGTCAAAACCGCTCAATGAGGCTTAAGTGCAGAGAGCAGCTTATACGAGCGCCCTGGAAAATTATGTATTTAACTATTGTAGTATAGATAAAAACCGACAATCATCAACCTGAGCCGGGAACTGTGAATAAATTCTAGTTACATCTTATTATTACAGTAGGTAAGGGTATTTGTTTGGATTTCCCCGTATTAACGATGATGCAAAAAACAATAATCGGGATTTTTCCTTGAGGATTAAACGAACTCTTAGTTATACTTTCCGAAGTGACAGCTCCCTTAGCAAGCTAGTTCACCAGACCATATTGTGGTTGCTCAGAAGCTTGACGCTTGGTTTTGCTGGTAGACCCGCATGAGTACAAAGTTCAGTTGGTACGATCGAAGGATCGATTTCCAACTACTATCAACAGTAATATTCACTTGACGCTTTGCGCCTTTAAACAATAACTCTTATGCAAATAATGCAGTTGAACAAAGGTGAGGTATTGAGCGTTTCCCGTGTTTCCCGAAGCGGAAACTCGGTTGATCACCTTTTGAAAATGGGGGTCAGCACGCCATTGCATTCAGCTCAGATGCAGCATTTAATGCTAACTGAAAAGAAATATTGGAATATAGCTGAGAAGAGTCTCGGGGCAATTGGCAAGCTCAGGGATTACAAGAGCCTGAATGGATTGTGGGATTACCGGCCCCTGCTGATGAACTGGCGATAACCTCGCAAAAATAAGGTTGGGATTTAGCTCTATGGCATGGAACAGGAAGACTAATCTCGCATGCGACCTGCAACATTAAATTGAGGAAGGTTTACTACAATCAAAGCGTGTGTCAACCGGTTGGTTTTCATTCACTCTCATAATGTGAAATTGCCTGATGGAAACGGGATTTCTAGCATTCTCCTCTTTTGGCCCTGAAGTGCACAAGTTATGTGCTTTTGTGCGATAGGACACCGCTCGGATCAGCTACATCTTTTCGACGCGCTGCAAAGTCGTTATCATGCTCATGAGGTCGGTCGATCTGCGTTGTCACAAAACTTCTGGAGCAAAGAAGTTGGGAAGATACTATTTCTGGATAATGCACGAGTTTGCTTTCTTTGCGAAGATATTTTGATCTCCTGTGATGGAAAAGCACAGGTTATTTGACCGTGTTGTGTGATAAATTCAAAGCAATGTCACCTATGAACCTGACATGGGATTTAACATAGTCTACGGAATTTACTGCTCTTGTTTCATTTACTGCACATGCAGAGCAGTGTTTTCAAACCTTTATGAAAGAAAACATACATTTTTTTCCTTGACCAAACGGAGTTAGGGAATATTTTTTATGAGTGAAGTAATTTCATGCTGAGAGAAAATTTCTTACTGGTAGCATTTCTCCAATTTAGGCATTGGAGACCACAATGCTGAAACTACAATGCCAAAGGCTAAAACTATGATTACGTTTATTCTGTATAGTGTTTTCTCAATGAGGTGAAGGGATTAACAGGAGATAATTTTCATCCTAGGGAGAATTTTCTAAATTTGAGAATGCAAGCCAACACAGTCATTTTTAGGTAAATTATCAGCATCTGAAAATGCTAACGAAATTGACATAAATCAATGGAAGGCACTTGTTAGAGCATGCACATAAATCTAATTCACCATAGAAATGAGTAAACTTGATTTTTGATGCATAGAGGTCATTTGACGTTTTCTCACACTCCGCTTATCTGTGTTTCACCACACAGCGTGTTGTAGAGTGACTTGGCAGCACCACACAGCGTGTTGTAGAGTGACTCGGCAGCACCACAAAGCATGTTGTAGAGTGACACGGCATCACCCCACAACGTGCTGTGCTCTCATTATCTCGTTACGCATTCAAATTTGAAACCTGGGGGGATGAAGCAATAGTAGTGTGCAACATCAATGTTGTGTAATTTATTCTGTGTACACGAGCAATACAGAAAATTTTGTTCAAGATCAAAAAAGCTCACCCTATGCATAATTTACAGTTTTTATAAATGTATTCAGGAATTTCAGTACAATGCACGAAATAACATTTGCTGATATCTGCCACACCTGTGTTCATCTCGGAAAATTTTACACAGAAAATAGATTATATTAGTGATACTTAGTTCACTTTCACGTTTTGAGCTTGCACGAGCCTATAAATAGAAGATTAGCGTTTAAAACAACACCAACTACGAAGCGTATTCAAAGCTCGATGTGTGCTCTGAATTATTCTCCTTGAACAGACATATAAATTGAATTTATTCACAACTTTGCCTTAACTTTGCCCTTTAAAATTTAACTTGATCGATACACGAAAAAATATTCTGATTGCAGAAGATTCTGTGAAATATTTCAGCAGTGTTAGCAGTGAGGTCTGAATTTTTCACAGGTGGCTTATTTTCAAGAAAGGGAATTTTGCATTGGAATAAAAGTTGTTTACATTCTTCGAAATGCTCATAAGAAAATCACAGATATGAAAATCTGTTTAATTCGAGTTAAGTTAGTGTTTACAGTATATCTTCAAAAACGTTCTTTACGAGTTTCAGCTGAAACTTAGAGTTAAGTATGGGTTCTTTAAAAATAGCTAAATTTTAAAATTATGGTCCAAAAAATCCCCTCTATTTAGTAACTCTGCTTAGGGATTTGTTTTATCTCTCACACATATTTGCCACACTATGACGTCTTTAGCTTACAAAGTTTCTTTTGTTGGTTAATTTTCCTTCAGAGATTGTATTTCCATTTTAAAATTTTCAGTCATAAAGTTCAATCGTTTATTCAATGAACCGACCATTGACTGATGATTACTTGATTTATATTCGCTTATCAACTTGAATTCTGATGAACAAAATCTCACGCAACTTGAAAACATAGTGAAGAACTTATCTCCGAATGTTAGTTTAGAGAATATAAACACAATTTTTGGGCGTTATATTTCAGTTGAGCAGGAGTTTCAGACTGAGTAACCCATTAGAGACATGACTCGATTGAAAGCAGTAACCAGCAGACGTACTATGGTGCAGTATTCAACACAGTACGTGGAAGCAATTAGCAGTGTCTGAAACTCGAAAACATAGGACAAGCTAGAAATTCGTCGGATATAGAACACAAAAGTATGCAGCAAAGAGCTGTTTACAATTAAAAAGCCACTCCCGAAACCATGCCATAAATCATGCATACCTCGATTGTATCCGAAATATTCACGTTCTAGTAAAACGAAAAATTATCGTAATTTTTGCTTGAATTTACCCATGCCCAAAATAGCGGATCACTTCGATCATGATTCATTGTCGATATGAAACATTTCGATTTTACAAAATAAATTTAAATTACGAACAGGTGTAAAAGCTCTTTTACAGTACTGAGATGTGTGCGTTCCAGTTATTTAAACCGAAAATTCACAACCGTGAATCATATTTTTGAAGACTGTGCTAAAGAATTGCTGAACGCAACTTTAGACTCTCAAATAATGAGTCATTTGTTACAAAAACTCTCAATCACAAATATTCCACGTATATTCTCTAAATAAATACAGAAGGAAAAAAACCTATTTTGGGTTAAGAATATTCTGTCATTTCAGAATGAAAACTATAAAAAGCTTCATGATAAATGAAATTAGTAGGATGGGTAATTTATGAATATTTGGCGAACAAAAGTTCAAACATTTTGTTTTCTAAGAAAATTTATACAGTTATGTTGTTATCTAATTGTTTCAGTTCAAAACGTCGTCTGAAGATAAGAACTACAGACGCTATTCTCGTTACAAGGGATCGAGTCACGAATGTTCACAGATGTGAGGGCTCATTGATGACGAAAACGTTTTGCTGGTATCGTTCTTCTCGCTAAGCATAAGTTTAAATTATGGAGTGCTTGAAAAAGACGACATCGCCTGATGAACCTAGGTACGCTCTTCAGCTAACATAGCCCGATTTGCCATTCGCAAAATATAGCGCTATCTATGTAGTGACAATCTATGTTATTGTGAGATTTTATTTTTATTGCTCGTTATTGGGTAGTTAACTGAGGTCGTGCTGTATAACAGCCTAACAAGTGGAAATAACTAACACTAAAATCCATGCCTGAAATATTCGGCCAAAATTTATGCGTCATGGCAAACGGTAAACTCAAAACATGCAATGGTACCGGCGGAACTGCAGCGAAGTAGCGAGCATACTGACAAGAAACAACAATACTACAACAGTAATATGAGATGGAAAGTCCATCGAACATCTGAGTAACGTTTTTGGTATATGGAAAAAACACAAATAGTGGAGCACAGGAAAATTTTTCATCCGAAAGAGTTACTCTGACGAATTACCAGGAATTAAAATTCAGTCAGCTTCAAGAACTTATCACGGATGTAAAGCGAACTTAGTGTACTCAGTAATTTAAGTATTCGCAATTCTAGTCAACTACACAGCGTTAACTTCATGGTGAAACAGCCCGGTAAGTAGGAAAAGTGCATGGCTAATGCAGCAATATGAAACGTGTCATTCCAACAGTCGATTTAAACCACTTCAAAGTACTTCAGTGATGAATTCAGCCATACGATCAACGTGTAGTGTTGACAGAGCGCGGCTGACGATATTGAAGCGCGCGCCAACACTACTGTGCAGCAGTGCGCTGAGCGAGGCGAGATCGCGACATGCGAACTTTGACTTTTCGCAGAAAATAGTTGTAATTATATTTTATAGCTAAGCTCTGTACGAAATTTATTCAAAAATGAGCTGCATATGCATGAACGATCGGTTCACTTGAAAATTATAGAGGGAATCGTGGTAATTTTTTAACGTAAATGCTCCGTTAATGTTTTTTACAGGTTGCAAAGATTTAGCTCTAAAGAATTTAGCAGTTCAAATATTGAACATATAGTAATTTTACAAAATCGTTTAGAATGATAACTGAGGATGCATTCCGCTGCAGGAAGCAATCAGCAGCATTAATATCTAAAATGAACTTATGGTGATACCGTAAAATAAATATAATGAGCCAATAGGACTAACAAGAGAAAGTTTTCACATCTCTATTTTTAGTTCTCACCATAAATGCTGCACGTCAAAAATTATACTTCGAAAAATTATTTAAGCGAAATATCTGGACCTCCTAGGAAAGACTGATGAAATGGTGTAGATGAGCGAGATGAAAAATAAAATATGTAATAAATTTTATCTACTATGGCATGTGAACTTTCGGCTTCAGAAAAGTTCAAATGAACGCCCAACAAAAATAATTTTACATTGTTTTAAATCCAAGAATATTTCTACCAGTTTCAATTTTGGCCTCAACTTTACAACAATTTACGAAATTATTATAGCAATTTGAATGAAAGGTTGTTAATGCTTGAGAGAACGAAAGACTGCGCGTTTTATATGATATGAAAGTTTATCGCGTGGATGCAGAGGAGAGAGTGTGTGTTATAAAGCAGTGAACTGTGTACAATGGAGGTGCTAATGGTAAATCTGCTCAGCCACGAATGGTACATGTGTAGATAATCAGATCATGAATGATCCCGCCTCCTCGTAGATAGTTAAGCCAAAATGACCAATATGCCGTAGGCAACAAATAATTTCGTCCGCATGTGTATAGCAAGAACAAAATGATCACTATACCGCACCTGGACAATAATTATTTATTGAGCTTGTACATTTGTGTAACTTAGTCAAAAATTGTGAATAGGCTGGGATTGTGAGTCATTAGATAAGTTAAAAGAATACTTTGAGTGAATAAAAATATCCTTTTTTTATCTTTATTCATTGATACGAGGAGCGGCACGGAATGTGATGAGACTCAAAATGTAAATTTAACCGTGAAATTTAAAGGTAGAATATTTCTTGAAATGTGTTAGACTGATATTAGAATGAAATTCTAACGCTTTATAGCACGTAAATATAGAACAATTAGAGAACAAAGGAATTCGCAGCACATTCATTTCGATCTATTTTTTGAAGTGTTTGGCCTGTTCATTTTAAAAATTAAGGGATTTTTCAGCCACACGTCTGCTACATTACCATCCCATCGCAGGACACACTAATTTTGCTTTACTTAACCCACTAAATTCATGAGTGCGCGATATTTTTATGAATTTATAGGCACCGCTAGAAAAATCACGAGAATTCTCTCCCGAAGAATTTTGGGACGGCATTTGTAGTTATTTCCCTCGAGACGACAAACCAATTACAGGGCTCACTCGTTTTGCGAGGGGAAAGAATGCCAAAGCACTAAAAATAGCGTAGCAAGTGCTATTTTTCCAATAGTGAGTGGAGCTACAGAGTAAATAAATAAGAAAACGAAGCCCACCAAGCTTATCATGGGGAGTTGAAAAAGTTCAGCAATTCGAACGCTGGATCAATGCGTGTGCTATGCATTCCCTGCCTAACGTTTCGCTAGAGCATCTATGATTTTAGAAATGCAAATACAGCCTGCGAACAGAAAGACTAAAACTACACATTCTCCAGAAAAATGGCAAACCCGATTAGCGAAAACAGCGCTCGTAAAATGAGAAACGTTCACCACTAATAATTCATTTTAACTGCCGAATTCATACGATTCTGGTTCATTTTACGATAGCATAACCTCTTTGAGAGGAGCTATGGGCTCCTAAATATGCTTAGAATAACTTATCTAACTTTATCCTATACAGCATGCACCGGAGAACTCAGTTTCCCGGATAAACCAAAAGTGTCAAGTTCATGTGGTGGCGCTGGATTCAAAAGAAGTGTGCATGGCTGACAAAATCTATCCTACAACATTGCTGTGATATTGTAAGTCATTTGTTTAAGGTATTTACTTTTAGGATCGCTTGAAACGAATATCATTTCTTCTTCTTTAGACACGCTCTTCTGAATTATCACACGCATTCAAATCGTGCTAGGTAGTTATTACAATACATATAATTTAAATGATAAAATCTTGCTTAAGCTAATCGATGGCAAATTTATGCACATAAAAAAATAGTACGCATACGTATAATTATTGAACCTGCACAACTTAGATTAACTTGTATTAAAACGCCTTTCAAAACGTTATTCATCAAGTATCCCAAAGACTTTTTTCCATAATAACTCAAAGCAGCGCGGAGCAATTGAAATGACAGGCAATTCCAGCTGCAGCGCGGACTGTGTTGGCACCAGCGGCTGCGAGTGAAGTATCCAAATTATTCCGTAGCCTGCCATCAAGGCCTTGTTGGTTTGAGTACATCAAAGCCTAAATATCATTTTTGTGCCTGCTTCATTTAGTCCTAGGATAAATGATGAATGAATGAGTTGAAAAAATAGTAGAACAAAGTACATAAACGTTAAGTTATGTCGGAAAATTTATACATGTAAATTAATGTGTATGAGTAAATGCATATTTATGTATTTGTGAATTCATTTGTTAGAATAATAAATTAAAAATATATCGCAACACACCAACTTTGAGTGATGACCTGTCAAATTAAGTTAAATCTCCGGATTTTGAAATCAGATTGCATCTTTGAAATGACGCACTCTCTCACTGATAGACAAAGTGAATACCATGGAGTGGCAGAGAATAATTTTCAATTTCATCGCTCGATGGTGCTGGACACAAGGGTTGGTCCACTCTCAACTGCTACGTTAGCTTGTTGGTATACAAAGGCTGGTTCACTGTCTCAACTGTTGAGTTAGTTTGTTGCAAGGACAGTACGCTGTTGATGTGCAACCGAGTTCCGATCAGCGTGATTTTAGGTTAGTGTGGCAACCATGTCTAGTTTCAAACCAAATAAAGAGAGCGTGCAATTTGATAGATGGCATGAGGAAATGTCTTTCTTGCATCGGATTGGGGCTAAAGTTATAAAATGAATCTACTTTGAATTTCAAAGTCACAGGCTGACCAGTACAACCATCCATATCGACCACAAAATCGAATTACCTCAGAAAGAAGACAATGCTCCGCATTTAGTGGGATCAGATATGTGTAGTAATGAGCTATTGGAAATTTGTTTAACAATCGATACAGTTCGCTATCATCATTTCATCAATTTCAAAGATTTCGACGAAGAATTGATCGAAAACTGTCAACATTGGACTATTCAAGACAAGGAAAAGTGGCTTTGCAGCCATACCACGGCTTCTCATTCACAGCAGAAGTCGTCAAGTCAACATTTCTGCACCTACCAGGGCAGGCAACCTCTGCTCCAACCGCCGAGCTTGCCAGACTTGGTCCCTGCTTACAACCGCTTGCTTTTATCGAGGTCGCACGCGCTTTTTCAACAACACTTCAACAATTATTGAAAATTATGTCAATTATGTCTATCAATGGTTTGTTGACTCGCTTTCCAGAAAATACGAAAGTTTTTCCCTGAAGGCGATCACAATTAAAAGACCTCTGGCGAAATGTGTAGTTGGTGATACCGAATACTTTCAGTCAAATAACCTTTTTCTGAACGAAAAATTGTAAAATCACTCGTATTTTCTCTGTGGAAAATAGGTATTGATAACTGTAAAATTTTAAACTCTGACAATGACATGCTTTTAATTTCGATCGTTATTAAACCTACAAATTTTAGCACTACTCCTTCAATTTGAGTTCCTTCATCTGTTTATACGGATATATATGTGAAAATGCATTTATATAAAAATGAAAGTCAAATTTTGTGTTTTACATATATACACAAACACACATTCTGTCATTTTCTACAATTCTTCACTCCTTCCGTAGTTTCCACTAGATGTGGGATTAATTTTATCGAGATTGGTTTTTGTCGAAGTTCAAAAGCGCACTGAAATTTGAAGTTTTAAAGCGTTCTCGCAATTTTGTGATTGACAACTTTGTGCTACAAAGGCAGCTGGGCAGTAAAATTTCCGACCACTACACTTGGTTTCATTTTCGTCTACAAAGCATTTTATTTGTTATAGTGTTGCATTTTGATCGTTGAACATTGCGAACAATCTTTAAACGGACGGTTTAAATGAAATTGCTTGCTTTGAGTGCCTTCACAGAATTCTCAGAATTTTAATTCATTGCCGGACTACGTAACGAAGTCAATCTTTGAAGCCTTCCTGTGTTTGTGCAAGAAGGGCGTCATGCAGATCAAAGCTTTTATGAACTCGAGAACGAAGGTTTAATATTATCAGAACTCACGCAAAATATTACCCCTAAATACTTTTAGCCTTAATTTAATAAACGAACTTTTCTTGTGCCAGGAAATGAACCGTGTTTTCAGAAAAATAATATTATGGCATAATATTAGTTCACTTTTGAAGTTCATGAAAGGCTATGGAAGCGAACCGATCTTTATATTTTAGAATTGAAAATAGGATTGAAGGGAATCCGCTTTTTGGTTGTCTGTTGTTATTCATGGGGCGGATTATTTCCACAATCTCCTCAAAAGCTTTGGAAAATTCACTTGAAAATTTTAAAGTATCAATGTCCATTAAAGAAACAAAAGTTTAGATTAAGTACATATGCAGTTTTGTGAATGATCATTCACAACGGTTAAATTGTTTTGATAAAAATTGTTCCTTGAAACGTGTTGATTATAACTTTCACGATTTCCGCAAGGAATTACATTGATGGAAATTAAATTAGAAAACCGTAAACTAAGTTTGCGAGTGTATCATACATTCAACAGTAAAACACTTATTTTTTCGACAACTTTTCATCAATCTGGTTGTGGAAATGGCTGAAAACTGTTATTTTTCTACATGAATCAAAAGCTTTGCTCAATACGAAGTAAAAAATCAGAGTTTAATATTTCGGCATGAAACGTCTGATGTTCACATATCCGAAGAGCAAAATTTTATAAAACAGCAGCAATGTTCAAGGCGTAAAAATTAAAAAAAAATCTCCAGGGCGCGGGTGCCATCTTCACTTCCTGAGGATGCCCCAGACCATGTCTCTCAGAAGCCAGATGAGCTCGAAGCTCCTCAATAAAATGTTCGACTAGTGGTTATGTGACAGCAGAACTTGGACGCTTCTTCGATATTCTTCGGAAAACACGTAGTTTGTCGCTATTAGAGCCTTGGGAGATCCTGAAGACCAACAAGCATGCCATTCGCATGTCCATCGACCTCGAACCCTCCAACTTGCTCGAGTTACGGTGACTGCAGCCGCGACTCGGCTCAACGGCTTGGCTTATTTCCTTAAGCTCTGAAGTTCGAAGTCCTAGCTTCGGGTGCAGTCTTCACTCAGCAAAACTCTGATGTTAAGCTCCAAGTTATTTCCTCTAAGTACATTTTAAAGCTAAACTTATGTTAAGCTACCCACTACAATTGTTTGCAACATTTCATGTTATCATGTTTTTCACTCTTGCCAGTATGAGAGGCGAGATCAAAAAAAGAATCTTTATTATCCCAAAGAAATAGCTCTACGATGAACAACAAACGTTATTAAACGTGTCCAGTTTTAACTCCAAAGAAAAGTGTAAGTACTGCGAATTGGAGCTTTCGCTGCCCAGAGCATGTCGCTTATTTTTTCTTCATTCAACACCCAAATGTAATCGAAGTGTTTTTTTCCTCCGTCAATAACATATTCAAAATCCTGAAATCTGAAAGTTTGCAAAAATCAATTGAGGTACGGAAACAACACTTATTCCTCAACTAGCAATTTCGATGAAAATGTTTAATAAGAGATTGCATGTTATTGATTCTTCATTGTATTTAAAAACACTCTGAGTTTAACATAAGCCCGTAGAGTTAGTGGTAAAATTACGCCTGCAGATAAATAAATTTTTCTCAACCTTGATACTGGCACTATGTGCACTGCAGCATGTTCGAAAATTGGAGCAACAAATTCAAAATGAATTAAAGAAGCTTGAGCACGTTCATAAATTACACATGAAACTGACGACCTGCATTAAGAAACCCTCACATGAGTATATTAATGGAAAAAACTCTCTTTATTTCCTATTCCGATAATGACAAACCCGTCAAAAATTTGAAGCTAATGCTGATCAGGACAACTTTCTCAATCCTCACATAATGCTACGCAGTTTCCTGAATGCTTGCTTAATGTGAATGCACTTAGTCACATTATCACAAATTCAAAAAAAGTACATGGCAGATCTAGATCATGATGATACTGATTTTTTATAGTCTTAGTAACATACCCCACGATAAACTAAATATCTGAACTTTACCCAAGGACTGTTAACTCTATTCGTAAATAGAAATTTTTCAACTGAAAATATTTGTTTCGTGTCGGCATCTGAAAAATGAATGTAGGGATGAATGGAATGAAAGTAATAGCATGTGTCACCGACACGTTCATCATACACTTCCAGTCGTTCAAGTTAACAGAGAGTTATTAATTACATTTTATATTGAACAAATTATCTGAACGACTCATGTCTCACACAATTGAATGAAATTCAAGGTCTTTCGATTTCAAACATTTTTCTGAGGATAGTAGTGCACTAGTGAGGGAAAAATAATTTCTAATCTGTCTCAGAGGAGAGCCGAGTGAGTAGAAATGGGCATTCAAGTGAATGCTCCAAATCTGCTGCCATCAGCTGTGAGTGCGATATTATTTTACATCACTTCTCAAAATGAAACTCCTTTTGCAACCACTGAATCTTTTTGACTGACTTCGCAAAGCGCCAATAATATGGCCTTCATGAAGTACCTCGTATTACACTGTCTCTACTATGGCGCTCATTTGGAGCGATCTTTCTGGAAGTCGGACTTTTTGAAGACATTTCTTAAACGGTTAACTTCCACAGCACCTTTGAAAGACATAATAAAAGCTTAAACCTGGCTAACGAACTGCTCTTTGCGCTCGTTCATCCCCAGAAATGTGATCAAAAGAGGAATGCGTTCTTCGCTAGAAGTTCTTTTGCTCGGATTCCGATGGTAGGGATTTGAAAGAACGTGAATTTTTCGGTATGAATACGAATAGAAATTACACTATTGCTCTAAATCGAGACAAACAGTTTATGCAGGGAAGTTGTTACTGTATAAAAAGTTAAAACTGTAATGAATGTGCGTTTTTTAAGAAAAGACAGATTCTGATCATATTGGTCATTTCACGTATAGTTGTGTAATTCTTATTCGTCAATATTGTAACTTTTGAATCAAGTCAGAGCTAACATGCAAAGATCATCATGTCGATCATTTTAGGATCGAAATATTCGAAGAAAACTGTGGATGAAAAGAAAAAACCTGGCTCGTATGTGGATGTAATGGCGACGGAAGGAATACAGCGAGAGGGATTAGGACTTGAAGAAAAGTTTCAGCTCGCCAGATTTAGCAGAGATATTCTCAGTCATGTTTCGGGCTTCGGACTCTGGTCGCTTGACAAGCTCGACTGCCTAGAGCGCAGCTAGAGTAGAAGCATGTGAAGAGAGAAGGAAATAAAACTCATTTCATTCTTTATGAACGTTTTTTTTTCAAAATCTCGTATAAACACTATGCTTTCCTAGTGGTGATTTGTTACTGAGTGCACGAGAAGAAAAACTTTAGGTTTTAATTAAAAAGCCATAAACGACAGAACAGAGCCCAAGCGTAGCTCTTTAGCTGCCCCACGTTCCAGTTACCGTGAACGTTGCTCTCTAACCGAAATGTTTTCTGAAATACTGATTTGTTTTAGAAACAACTTTAACCAGTGGATGCATTCACTAATTTTGCTTGGGTGTTTTTAGTTTCACTCATCATCTATGCACCGTTTCGCTGTTTAAAATTATTTATCGCTATTCAAAACATACCTTCATTTCACAGGTTGAGTAAGTTTGCTTTGGGTGAGGAAAAACTAGTTCGATAAAGAAAGGTTAACGAAAAACAGAAGAAGCCCCGAGGAAACTTAATAACCGGAAGCAAGCGCGTTTACAAACAAGCTTTCATACTCCTCGGTCATAGATACGACCTCAATGAATTCAGCGAGCACAACCGATGACCACGAAGACTTCTTTGAATAGTTTCCATCGGCACCTCTTCATATGTTCCGGTGGAATATAATGCAGCTATCATGAACTGGTTCACGCTAACTCAAAAAACTCATGAATGTTGTCCAATTCTCATTAAAAACTGTGAACCGTAATTTTACCTTCACTCACTCGTTACG
>JACJUY010002702.1:0-12911 GCA_014220935.1 Platorchestia sp. MABIK
TACAGAAATATTTCCAATGAACTGTAGCAAATTTCTGATTATTGGAAAAAAAATGTTTAAAAATCTTTATACTCTTTATTCATTGGTACATTTTTGTCCATTTTCATGGAATTATCCCACTTCGTAAGTTTTTACTGTCGTGACTGGTAAAGTGACCACTTAGACAAAATTTACTACTCTACAACCTAGAAGACATTCTGTATAATTAGTGAGACAGACATTGGACATGATTTTCTAAACATGGTTTGTTGCTTAATATGAAGTTTTTAGTATTCACATATTAATAAAATTATGATGAGCAACATCAATTTGCCCCTTATCTCTGATATTGATAATAGAAATTAGAATACCTTAAATGGGAAGCTTTGTTCCGTGTCATTTGCGAAAAAAAGGTGGCCATGAAAACTTATGATAGATTTTTCCTTAAATGCGCCAAAAGATTTTAATAGTTTTGTTCTCAAAAAATAATAAAAGAACATCTTTAAAGACATTCAACATAAATGACATTTTGCTCGTTGATGTTTCATTTTTGAGACATAACATTTATAACATTCAGATCCGAATAACATTATAGAGTTGAAAGCGTAGTTGCCACATTGTTGGAATACGTGCAGATTCTTGGGGGAGGACATCAGCCTTGGAATGGCTAAGTTAAGTTGAGCTATTTCAGGTTAGTTTATGTTTGATGGTGTCTTCACTTCCATATACTATGTTCTTATGACTTCAATTTTAAATAACTCAAAGATTATGCATCAGCCAGCAATAAGTGATTCATGTTAAACTTTCTTAAATGTATTCCTTTAGCGATTCTACGGCCCATTCCGTGAGCACATTAAAGTATAAATCGACCATAATTAGCATTATCTGTTGAAAAATCATAGACAAGGTTTTGCATCTCTCTTGTAAGCACTTAACTTTTAGCGACACTGAAGGAAATTATTTAAGTTTATCTGAAAGTTTTAAATAAGATAGACTACGCAACCAAAAAAAGCTATTATTCAGTTGCATTCAGCACACTAAACACAACTTTTATAGTATAAAAATCCAAACTAGCTTTCATCCTGAGCACCGTTGGTTTACGGTTTGCTCAATGCTAATTTGGATTTAAATGTGGAAACAAAATGTTTTAGATTTCCAATAAAGTTTTTTCATAATGAATGCATTGAAATTTGTCATCACATCCTACTTGCTAATAAATTCACAGACAAAATTTACATAGTACAATTATAGCTGATGGCACTCTGCTACCATATTTTGTTACCTTATTGAAATAAGCTCATCATGATTCTAGTCTACAAAATTTAAGTAAACAGAATGTCATTAATTAATTCTGAATTGTGGTACATTCTATTCCCATACTTATTTTTCTTTGCCCTGTATTTTAAGTACGAGGTGAGTGAATAGAATTTTCCAATGGAACCGGCTTTTCAAATTTGAAATGTTTTTCTGTATCTAGTTTCGAAGGTTTCATCAAGAAATGCAACGTCACGTGCAAAAATCAGTCCAAAACCATATTTTCTATATAAAATTCAAATACAATTTAAATTTCTTACCTTCCAGGTCTGCACGCCCGTGGAAATAAGGCAACGGCACAACACCACTTTTTAATTTAACGTGCGTCTTGACTGGCGAAAGAATTCTTCTGTAGTCAGTCATTTTGAAATGCCTGCTGCAAACATGGTAGTGCGCGCATACATTCGACTTACTAACATCATTTAACTGAACATTTCCACTCGCTGCAATCCACTTTTTAAAATTCGAACCATGAAACTGGAAATATCGCATGTCTGGTCGGTTTTTAGAATTACTTTCGCACCCAATAAAAGAACACTTTATAATTATAACTCGAGGCGGCGCCATTGCGCCCTCCTCTGCGCGTAAACACTTTGCATGACGCTCCAACTGCAAGATTGTCGTACCCGATTAATGAACTCGTTAAGCTAGCAGTGTTACCAGATCTATGTAAGCGCTGCTGCTATTGGTGCGATGTCATGACGTCACCCGCACGCGACACGATTCAATAAAAGACTGGTTTGCCGCTACCTCTCCTTATGTATACCGTGGCTGACACTCGTGACTGCAGTGTCCGTCTTCGTGCGGGGGAGGCTTAGCTGCCTGACGTAGGGCTAGCGGCCACCTGCTGAGGAGATGCCGATCATCCTGAGCAACGAGCGACGCTTGCTGGTCCTGCTTCCCATGGGCCGAGGTGTGGACGACTGCTGGGAGCTGGGTGCTGCGTGGACGGTTTTTGGTGGGGAGTAGAAGATGAGTTAACACTGGCACGCTGGGAGCCCCCACTCTGTAAGATATATATTGATTTCTGTGAGAAGATCCTGGCCTCTTGGAATTGCATCTGCTGACTCACAAGACTACAGTCAGACTGACTAATATGTCGCTATTTAGTACAGAACATTTTTTCACACATGATTGCTAGTTGTGTTGATCATTGTTCACATTTTATTGTCAAATTATATCTATAATGATCTATTTAGGGAAATACATCAATGCTACGAGTATGAATAGCCCTCGATCAAGCAGAAGAGGTGGTGGCAAAGGGATGAGTTCTAAAAGGGACGACAAAGGCATGCCTCGAAATTCGAATAGTGACTACAACCAGGCTTCTAATGTGAGCCCCGTTGGCAGCAGCAACACAAATCATGCTGCCCAGCGCAGAGACGGAGCTCATGTCTTTGATTGTATCCAGGGGTTGTACGACACCCACCACTTGATGAACTTCATGGATTTGAAGAATGACCATGCTATGTACTAGGGTACACATTACCAGCAACCGCAAGGATGAGGGCATATACTACACCGTGGATTTTCTAGTAAGTTGGTGCTCTCCATGGTGAGGGCGGTGTGTGACGAAAAGTCAGCGATGGAGATGAGGGTACTGGGTTCAAGTTTGAAGACCCCAAGTTATTCTCTGGGTGCCTCGCACGTGCTCTCCCTCCTGCTTCGTGCTCATCACCAATATAAATTCGATCATTTCTCATAACTTTCTTACGTTTTCTTTTCGTTAATTCGTCAAAATTAAGAAGGGAAGGTTGCTGCCACGAGAGACCAAAGTGTCGAAATATAAGGAATGTTTTTTAAAATGAATTATAAATAAACGGCTGGATGTTGGGGAGTGAACGTTAACCATTACATCCATCTCCTAGTTTGTCAAGCAAACAACTTGATAGCGTTAGCCGAGTTTTCAACGCACGTTTTTCATTTGTGGTTCGTGCGAGTCGTGAGGTTCATAAAGCTTGCTCGATAACGATGCTCCGTACTTGATGAGGCGGGTACGAAGGCGGAGGAAGAGCATGCGCGTGTCACCCGACGTACAACCAAGAGAACCTTCAACCACAAGACAACAAGACGGCAACATTCCCTTCAGGCCTCTTAGAACAAGCTCTATCATTGAACATGTCAATTTCAAATTTATCAATGTCAGTAAACCCAGACAATGATCCCTGCGACCAATCCCGAATAAAGTTGGTCTACACGAATGTTGAGATCTGAGTCTTACTGCCAGTATTGCCAGAGAGCTGATTGACTCTAACTTATTGGTCAAGTTTGACTCCCTACCATCTCGCCTCCGCACTCTCTGTCTCACGTTCGCATCCTAATAGTCCAATTTCTTCACGAGTAAGATGATTAAGGAATGCTCCTAGCATTTAATGAATTGCTGTGTTTTAGTACAAAAATGCTAGGAGCATTCCTGAATCAACTTACACGTGAAGAAATTGGACTATTTCGTAAGGTTGAAAAGTTAGAAGAGTTCGCATCCTAAGTAACATGCTGTCTCTTCTGGAGACTCAAAATGGGCAAGAGAAAGGCGGGAGAGTAAAGGGATGGGAGCAGCTCTGAGCGGTCACTCGAGTATATCAAAATTCAATGAAACTATAAGAATAAAGCATGCCGCACACTGTCTCAGAACCGACGCGTCAGATCAGAAACGAAATGTCTGACAGAAGTCGAAAACTAACATTTGTACCTGGCAACGCCCACTGCCTCAGATCAGAACCGAAGCGAAGCTTCAGATCGGAACCGAACTGCCTCAGAATTCTTTGAAAGATATTTTTTCCGAAGCGTCTGAAGCGTCTGACAGGCTACGCATGCGCAGAACGGCTGCTGCGGGTGTGTTTGAGGCAGGGCTGCCAATGCTGGGGAAGTTTCCCCAGATCTTGGGAAATGACCTTTTGTCTGGGGATATGGGGAATTCCTAACTAATTTTGGAGAAATCTTGGGAAATTGTGTTCTTAACAAGTTTAAACATGTATTGCTCTGATCCTGAATGAAATAAGTATTTTGTTTCACTCACCAGTGAAATGTGCATTTCCTGAACAAAAATTTCCCCTATCATACGTCCGTAAACGCGTTCATAACGCGTTCTGTTTTCGTATTGTCTAGTAAATGTCTACGTTTAGTATCGTTTATTACGTAGTGTTGGACCGTCTTGGATGCCGCTCTGGAACACTAGCCGGGGACCGGGGTTGCCAGATTGGCCATTTCATGGGCAGTTGTCACTGAAAATACTTCAATACACGGCGATTGACAAGAGATATTTCATGATTTTTTCTGAATTAAAACAAAACATATGAATTGCCAATGCACGTTCAAATATGAAACAATTATAAGTAGTCAACCACGCTGGTATCTGACAGAAAGATTCGTTCAAACGCCGATCATACGTGTTACGTGACGTCTCCGATGCATATTGCCTCTGTTCAGGTAGTGGTACCAGCAGTCAGTCAGTGATTGGTGAGTCGTCGCGTACTTACGGTTGCTTGCTCAGTTATTTTTTCAAAATCCAACCCATCACCAGAAAATGAGAGAACCAAAGAAACGAAAGTGGTATCCACAGTGTTTCAAAGAAGAATGGTGTAATGAAGAACAATTTAAAAATTGGCTGGCACAAGATAAAGATGATAAGGAATCTAGTTACTGCTAGAGTTGTAACGTCACTCCCAGAAAAGCTAACAAATCTGCGTTAATAAAACATTGCAATTCTGAAAGACATGCAAGAAATTGCTAAGAAAGCCGTTGATGCCACTCACTTCTTAAAGAAAGACACTCCAACAGAAAAAGAACAAATAGCCACAAGTGAAATAGCCCATGCTTCATTTTTCGCGGAGCACAGTATTCCATTGGCCAATGTTGACCACCTTCTTGAAGTGTGCAAAGTTGCATTTCCTGACAGTAAGATTGCTAAAAATTTACCAATGAAGGGGACAAAACTTTCGTATTTGATTCAAGACGGGATAGCTTTCGAGGAGAAACGCACAGTAACAGAAACATGCAGAAAACAAAAGTTTTCTCTGATTATAGATGAGAGCACAGATATCTCTGTTACTCAAATTTTAGCAATTGTTGTCCGTTATTTTGATTCAGTAAAACAAGATGGTGTTGACGATCTTTTGGATAGCATTGTTGTTGAGAATGGAACAGCTGCCGGTTTGTATAATGCAGTGAAAGTGTTGCTTGGAGAGAAACATAACCCTATCGAAAACGTAGTGGGATTTGGAAGCGATAATTGTTCGTCCATGATGGGTAAGCTAAGTGGGTTTCAAGCTCTGTTAAAAAATGACGTTCCTTCCATCTTTGTAATGGGTTGTGTGTGCCATTCATTCTCATTGTGTGCAAGTCACGCTGTTAAGGTTTTACCCTCATATATGAAGGCATTTATTAAGAACATTTTTGCATATTTTTCACGTAGCAGTAGGAGACAGCGTGATTTCTCTCTTATTCAAGAAGCTGCTGCTGCTCCTCTTCATAAAATTCCCAAATTATCTCAAACACGATGGTTATCCAGAGAGAATGTTATATCTGCTATACTAGACCAATACCCGGCCTTGCTTTTATATTTTCAAAGTGAATAAAAAACGGACAAAGTTGATGGTGCTAGTGAAATCTTCCGAATCTTAAGTGATCGTGGTACGAAACCTATGTTACTATTTCTACAATATGTGTGGCGAAAAGTGAACAATCTTAATGTTGATTTTCAGTCAGAACATTTTAGGCTGCATGCCCTGTATTCAATGGTGTCAACACAGTACAGAGATATCTTGAGTTTCTTTATTAAAGATGTAGTTTTGCGGACGTCTAAATTAGCAGACATCGATCCCAATAATGAACACAATCATAAGAAACTAGCAGACGTTTATCTTGGGGGAAAAGCGTCAGCACATCTTATTACGGAACCTTTTAAAGAAGACACAATCAAAAGATTTAAAAGTGATTGTTTAAAATTCCTAATTGAATTGTGTAATCAATTCAAAAAAAGATTTTGTTTCAGTGATGATTGCGTGCTTGCTAAATTGAATATATTGGATCCGAAGATTGATCAACGTTATCTTCCTTCATCTATTATACCCCTGGGGGTTAATTTTCCATCAATTGTGCCCGGCAATAATCTAAACGATTTGGATGACCAATGGAGAAGCTATAGAACTAATGTTGAACATTTAAAAATCACTTCCCAGAGCATTCCAAGTTATTGGCATCAGCTAAGAAACATCAAAGAGGGTTTGGGCAATATGAAATACAGCATATTATCCGACTTCATGACCAGTCTTACCATATTACCTCACTCATCGGCAGCGGTGGAGCGTATGTTTTCTTTGATGAATCACGTCAAAACTAAGCAAACGAATTCTTTAGATGCAAACACCGTTAGCGATAGAATACTCGCAAAGCAATCTATTACAAGAGGAAACAAGGACTGCACTAATTGGACCCCAAGCAAGTCATTGGTGACTGATCTGGTAAGCGGTGCAGTCAGCCAACGTTACCAACAAAGAAGAAATAATCAGAAAGAAACGATAGTAATGGAAGCTGATTATGGAGAAACACAACAGTAGTATGAGTTTAGGTGAGTAAATTTTAGTTTTAAGTACCTTCTTAAAATCTGGGGACGTTCATTATAATCTGGGGAAATTTAAACTTATAGCTGGGGAAATGGGAAAATTCTCATTGGCAGCCCTGGTTTGAGGGGATTACCGAGGAGGTGGGAGGTTAGTGTGTCACTCACCATTGGATTGGGTGGTCGGCGGGTTCTCTCAGTGCACGCTCTGAGCACGTGAGCGCGCTTTATTTGAACACACGTTCGTAAATTCATTAATTATGACAGACTTTTTCAGTCATGAAGAAGTGTTGAATTTGTTTTATTTTTAAATCACAGTGACAGAATCAGTGTAGGAAAGGAGAAAACCTTCTAATAGATAAATTCCGTTAAGCAACGGACACTTTTGCTTTTGTTATTTAATCACGCCATCTTGTCTGCCTAAGTAACACTGAAGGCATTTTTTCAGAGCTCCAACAAAACTAGTTAAATACGGTTTTTCATCGTAACTAAGAGGAGGCATCTCATTTGGAGATGGAGCATGTGTGACTCAGTATCGTGCCTTCCTGCACGTGTAGCACAACAAATGTATTACGTTGTAGCACAATATAATGAGTTGTACTCATTACAACGCGCATGGAAAGTAAAACATATCGACACTTTTGATCGACAGATTAGAAGTATCCACCCAAATCGAATTTAAACTCTTCATGGTTCAGCCGAGCTATGAGCGCTCACTAAAGCAAAATGCCATGTCAATTTTATTGATATGAGTTGTACCATAAGTCAATATGTACATACTGCGAATCACTCGATAACTTTAGATAAGAGGGAGTCCGCTCGTTTCAGCATAATGTTTGAACTTGTCACTATTTGTTACTATTATTTTCCTTTTCGAAAGGATCCAAGTAAATTAGGTTTGACTGTTCTAAGGACGCCTCAATTCCCGGAGGCCTTGGCGTTGAAAGTAATCTTTTTTCGTCTATACCGTACACAATTATGATAGGTTATTTCAAAAGAACAACAGGCGCATTTGCTGTGAAGACGCATGACTGTTTCAAGTGAATCCCTAAATAGGAGTCGTTAGCTGTAAGCTGGACGTCAGAGCAATTATTTTGTGGAATGAATGGAAAAGGGATACAGTTTTAAATTATGAGATAAAGATTAGACGAAACTTACTGAATTGTAAAACGACCGTGATTAGTAGAATGACTTAATTGATGAGGCTAATGGAATGGGTCAAAGCCAAAGTTTATACTCGTATTACACTTTGAGAAATTATTGCTGAGTAATGTAAATTTACAATTATGACGTGATGACAAAATGTTAAAATACGATACGAATGACGAAATTTCATCCGATCGTAGTGCACATACTATCACTACTATCACATAACTGCTACCGACTGTGAGGATTTCCCTCACAACCTCTCCAGGGTTACTCGAGAGGCGCTTCAATTCCAATACTATAGTTGCTCCAGCTGCGCGGTGAGTCCAATATCGCAGGATTTCTACTCCGCCCACTCCTCTCCCTCCACCTCCGAGTTGCTACAGCAAGTTGCCCTTCTCGCCAGTTTTTAACTATGTAGTACTACTGAGGTTTATTAACCTATCTGTTCGTTAAACAGTTATTATAAATCACTGCATTATAATCACTACAAGAACTCAATAAGTGGATACTACAGCGGAATACCAAAGTTAACCTGCATTAAATCATTATAATAAGTTATGACAACGACCGCTGGTGTTTGGCCATTCGACCCTCCATCGTGGCGTGATTCTCAAACTTTTTTAACTTGACCTTTAACTAACTGAACTTGGCCTAACCTAATACAACCTAACCTAACCCAACCTAACCTACTTAACCTAACTTAAGTTAATTTAACCTAACCTAAATCACCCGAACCTAACATTTCTGTAGCTACTCGGAGGTGGAGGGAGAGGGGTGGGCGGGGTAGAAATCCTGCGATGTTGGACTCTGTGCTGCCCGGCAGTAAGGTCGGATATTGCAGGGCAGACACAGATAGATTCTTCTGAACTGGATTCTTTTCGAGCTTAATTCATATTAGTCTTGCCCCTCAGAAGGCGTGTGTTAAATGTTTTCTTTTGCCTTTTAATGGTTCGGTTACGAGCTTTTTACGTACCAACCAATACCGTAAATCGACTTTACTGGTTAACGACGTCACCTGGGTGATCTTGACCCCAGCTCTATACGTTACCACCGTCTGGTCTGATAATTAGGCATCTGCCCTTCATTTCTTCATAAATGTGTGCCTGTGTGGGCGATTGAATACCTTTCTGTTACCGGCTTTCGCTTAATTATCATACGTAAAACTACCTGAAGGTTGCCTTGGCGACCACCTTAACTAACTTCTCTCTTTACCCAACTTAATTTTGGTTGAGAGCTCAAGCTATTACAGGAATGTCGGAAACTCCTCTAATTTTGAGCTCCTTCCTCACCTCTTCCTATCTTCTTGATTGTGAAAGTCCGGTAATCTTTACCTTATCTACTTATTCGCCTCAAAGTCTCAACACAATACGAACCACAAAGTTCAGGTGGTTATTCTTACGTATAAAACCAATTGTGTTAATTATGTGAAATTGTCATTGCTATATTCACTATTATTCGACAACCCTGCAAATTAATCTTCTTTCAAACCTTTATCTTATGTGAACCCTTGTATTCATGCAGTACATACTGAAATTCTGCATGACGAGCGGGCCTGTGCTGCATTCTCCGGTGTCTGTTACCTCTCTCAGTTGCGCTTACTTAGGTAAATGGGTAAATAGGTAACTTATCTCGCAAAACATTGCAATTTGCCATGTTAAATTTGAAAGGTTAGCGTTTCGAGAATTTTGTCTTGTATGCATTTATGGTTTCTTTATCAGATGAGTCGATGCACCTGCTGCGTTAAGGTAAGGCTACACTATGCGTTTTTTACTGCGCAATTCTCAGGCATTTTTTAACCTCGGCATGCATAAACGCCTACACTTAAATCCCGTCCACACGTGCACACTTAACTGCAGACTGGTTTGCGCAGACTTGCCTGCGCATACTTGCGCAAAATTGATGTGTGTCCACACGTTGCAGGTAAGTACGCGCAAATTTCAGTTCACTTGATGATCTTGTTGGCATCGGTCATGTCTTACGACGAAGACTTGTTGGCATTTTTCTATTGCATCGTGCACAAAAGACAACAAACACGGCGACGATCTAAGTGGTGCAAATTATGGCTCTTCAAGAGATGTCACCACTCTCATATTAACTTGATGAAGGACTCAAGAGACGACTCTACCGAGTGGCGGAATTACATGCGAATGGATGAAACCGCATATACTGATTCACTGGAATTAGTAACTCCACGCATACAACGGCAAGATACAGTGATGCGGCAATCCATATCACCTCATGAAAGGCTATCTTGCACTCTCAGATGGTTAGCAACTGGCAGGTCTCTTCGAGATATTCGGTTTTCAGATGCCATTTCTCATCAAGCCTTTCTCTGCTTATCCCTGATAAGTGTGAAGCTATCTACGCTGTTTTGAGGGAACAATATATGAAGGTGATTAACAGAGCAACAGACAAAACTTTTATTCCGATTAATGATACACAAACTAAATATTTATTGAACTAACAATACATGACGGTCAGTAACGGAAAAAGTTAATTTCCCTTTAACGATAATGGCGCACAAACTAAATATTTATTCAACAGAGCAACACACAAAACTTTTATTCCGATTAATGATACCGGCACACAAACTAAATATTTATTCAACTTCATTACGTCGTTTACTATATATTCATGTAAGATTTAGATGCGAACTCTGCGTTGGTGTTCTCGGTAGGCCCATGAAGTGCAGAAATTGACGGTTGGGACAGGCAATATGCAGGCTCTTGTGAAGAAATTGTTTTGTATTCCATATTGTTCGTGGTTGGCGGGGAGATTTGTGGCAAGTCGATAGTAGGATGGGAGACATGTGGCATGTTAATAGTAGGGTGGGAGAATTTTGGAACGTTGATAGTACATCCTCTACATAAATTGCCTAATTCTGCTTCGAAGATAGCTTCGTTGATCAATCTCTCTAAATAAATACGTTGATCATTTGGTAGCATTCTCAGTTTATTGGCGATAGACTTGCCATAAGCGTCATGTTGGTCTTCTTTTTTTGGTTCAGACAGGCGTTTTCCAACAGATGCAATAACATCGTCCACCTGAGAAGAAGAAACCCTTTTTCTCGGACGGCGACCAAATGAAGAATTTGCACTAGGTGTCCGTGAGCGATCACTAGGTGTCTGTGGGCGATCACTAGGTGTCTGTGGGCGATCACTAGGTGTCTGTGGGCGATCACTAGGTGTCTGTGGGCGATCACTAGGTGTCTGTGGGCGATCACTAGGTGTCTGTGGGCGATCACTAGGTGTTAGAGGGCTATCATCTTGTAAATCATCGTCATGTATGGGATGGGATGTCTCAGCAGCATTCCATGACTCATTCTGAAATAAAAACATGATTACAATTCAGTAAAACTGGAACAATATTACAAAACAAGTCCGAAACATTCTTTCAAATTGATGTTTTTTGTACTACTCATAGCAGTATATGATATTTAGGAAATCAACTAATTATTTTCGTGTTTCAGATTCCAAACTGTATGGAAGAATGGGAACACTTGGCGGATGAATTTGAGAAGAAATGGAATTTTCCGCATCGCATCGGTGCTGTGGACGGCAAGCATGTGAGGATTTCGCCCCCGCCCGGATCAGGTTCATACTTTTACAACTATAAAGGGTTTACCAGCATGGTTCTTTTTGCTGTAGTAAATGCAAACTATGAGTTTATCATATCTAAATTTGGCGTACATGGAAGAATTTCCGATGGTGGTGTGCTTGATCACACAACCTTTCGCAAAAAATTAAATGGATCTTTGTGCATTCCAGATGCAAAACTAGTAGGACAATCCAATAGAACGCTAAACTACGTTTTCATCGGAGACGAGACTTTTGCACTGGCTCCAAATTTTATGAAGCCTTTCAATCAAAGAGAGCTCACAGATCAGAGGAGAATTTATAACTACCGCTTATCAAGAGCTAGGCGAGTGGTCGAAAATGCATTCGGCATTTTAGCATCTAGATTCAGGATTTTTCATACCAGCATAGACCTAAAGCTCGAGAATATTGATAAATCTGTAATGGCAACCTGTGCCCTTCACAATTTCTTGATGCGAAAACATTCAAATAGCTACACACCTACTGGCTCCTTGGATTATGAAGATGAATTTCAAGGGACTTTGTCGTTGGGTCTACGGACACGTGATTCTGATCTAGTTGACTTACAAAATGGACATAATAGGGCCATTGCAAGAGACGCTAAGATAATAAGAAATGAGTTTCTCCAATACTTCAACTCAGAAGACAGCGTTCCCTGGCAAAACAGAGTTCTGAATGGTAGTTTCAGATAGGAGTTTTTTTTAATGTCTAAGTTGCATAAATACTTCTGTAATGCTCTTTTTCATGTTATGATTTTTGTATTCCCATTGTAGTTGAATCATTTAAGAAATCATTTGATCATGGTCCACAATGAGATAGATGTATTAATGAGAAAGCAAAAAATTTAATGAAAAATTATAAACTTTTATTGCCATACCTGTGTAAATGAACCGTTGAAGTTGCTTGTAGGGTAACGAGGCGTGTCTTGCTCGTTTAGGAAGCGGAGAAAGTTGAAATACCACAAATTCGTTTCATACAAATCATCTGTGCCGCTTCCGGACTTCTGCGAATCTGCAATCTTCTTCTTCTCTTTCCTATAACAACTACGAATAGAATTGATTTTTTTGTCGCCATGTCCCTGGTTGCTTCAGGTTCAACCTGTGAAATAAGTACATTGGAATAGAAATACCTGCAGCACACTGCCTGCAGCACAGTGCCTGCAGCACACCACCTGCAGCACACTACCTGCAGCACACTACCTGCGGTACACTACCTGCAGTACACTACCTGCAGCACACTGCCTGCAGTACACTACCTGCAGTACACTACCTGCAATACACTACCTGCAGCACACTGCCTGCAGTACACTACCTGCA
>JACJUY010002702.1:13259-52890 GCA_014220935.1 Platorchestia sp. MABIK
GCACACTACCTGCAGTACACCACCTGCAGCACACCACCTGCAGCACACTGCCTGCAGCACACCACCTGCAGCACACTACCTGCAGCACACTACCTGCAGTACACTACCTGCAGCACACTGCCTGCAGCACACTGCCTGCAGTACACTACCTGCAGTACACTACCTGCAGTACACCACCTGCAGTACACCACCTGCAACACACTGCCTGCAGCACACTACCTGCAGCACACTACCTGCAGCACACCACCTGCAGCACACCACCTACCGCAAACCACGTGCAGCACACCACCTGCAGCAAATCATTGGCAGCACACTACCTTCAGTACACCCCCTGCAGCACACAACCGGCAGCACATCGCCGGCAGCATACATTTGGAAGGCTGTAAACCACGGATGGCCGCTCTCAAATGTTACGGCCATCAACCAACTGAAAATTTTGTGCCATCAAATCGTCCATGGCCAACTGTGAATTTCACATCCGAGCTCGACGGCGTGTAATTAAGAGCGCGTTGAGGGAGTGTTAAGGCAGAGAAGGCCGACTAGCCCATAAATCGCACAAAATCGACCGTCACGTCAGTAGTCCACCGGCGATACGTCCTCGATTTTCAATTGGGCGGTGTATTCACGCTTGGTACATAGCGTTGTAGTGTGTGGTTGTTCGAGTCAGACTCAGATGTCTAAGCTCCGGTGGTTACAAGATCGGGTAATAAAGGTTTTGTCACCTGGAAATACTAATGATATCAACGAGGTGTTTCACAAGGCCAGAGTTCTCACTGTTGAACAAATTCACGTGTATTTTGTGCTCGTAATTTTCTTCAAGTACTGTAGGGATGATACGCAACAAATAATCTTGAGTGACAGTTCTCTAAGCTGGAGGTGAGCCAATGTCATTACACGCTATTAAAAGATGATCTTAACTTGAATGTTCCCAAATTCTCACTCAGTGTATGCGTAAAGTCTGTCTTATATCAGTCTGTTATATATTGGAGTAACCTGTCTTTCGCCCTCAGATCTATAAATAGTTTGCGGGCGTTTTAGTCAGGTCTGATGTCGAGACTCTTCAATGGCGAGAGATTCTCCTTTGTATTAAGTTTCCTTGTTCACACTATCATGCCACCAGCGTTTGTCTCTCGCCGCTTTTAGGCATAGTTCGGTTTAGCTTTGAACACCATGGCCCGTATCGCGTGTGTTCATGGTTCAATTTGTTAATTTGCAACGGTAGTGCAATCACGCCCGTTGTCCCATTCGTTGAATCTTAGTGGTCTGTTTCAGTGCGATCTAGCTAAATTTAAACAATGTAAAGGTTTTCATTTTACTGGATTACTGTTTGGTTCTATTAATTTAAGAAATTCATTTCTAGGACGCTTAGTAAATCAGTCTTAAATGATGTTTTAATCTTTTGCTACTTATGCCCGGATAGAATCCCAGATTAGCAAAGGGCTTGAAATCTCGTTGTTCATGTATTTACATGTCTCTGTAATGTATAAAACCATTGCGTTAGCTTGATTTCAATGAATGAAATAAATTTTCGATGAAATTAATTTCAGCGCTTGTTCATCATATAAGCATATGAGATGAACGGTTAATCAATCTGAAGGTTTTGAGAACATTTTTTGTTTGTTCATTTTTATTTTGAGATAAAGGTACATGCACAGCCTCGTCAAAAAGTTTATCACAGTGGCAAAAATATAGCTTAAATTGAAAAAGTTTAATTACTTTTCCTCATAAAAAATTTGAAGGAAAATAAATGGCAACAATAGTTTTGTTCAGTGTCAGGGGCAGTTAGTACCTCACATTGCTTCCTTGAATTAACAAGCGAACATGAATTTATGCTGAAAAAAAGGCTACGACGCAAACTTCTGTCTTAGACAATGAAAAGGTTTTAGATTTGCACCGAGTTTAGGAATCCGCTGAAAAGGTTTCTCAGTAGTAGATAGGGATGACAAATAGCGCTGCCATCAGGATACTGTTGGTTAGTAAAGCTAATCGAATGAAAGCACTCCAATCTGCAAAAAAACACGAAAACTGGATCGTAGAGCAATGAAAACACGTCTTATTATTAGGTGAATCTAGGTTCACCTTGTTTCAGTAAGATATAAGAGTTGGAGTGAGACTGGAAGCCCTTGAAGCTTCAGCTTCTTCATGCATTACTCCGACAGTACAGGATTCCGTGACAGTGTTATGATCAGGGAATACTCCACATGACCAGGATTTAGTTCGGCAACTTAGTGCACAAAGAAAATACAATCTCAGAATTATCAGATCACCAAAGGTGACCAAGTACGCTCAGTAATGGGTTTTAATTTACTGGGGGTTACTATGTTTTTAAAAACTACATTGTTTGCTGACTCCGGTTTCTTGCACTGTAAGATTGGTTCAGTCGTTTTGAGAGTTGAAGATTATGAGAGCGAAAATTACGGACGAAAAAGAGAGTAACGAGCCTGAAGAAGGAGGTGTGTCAACAGTGACTCCGTGCAGTGAGGACGTCCTTTGTCTTTGCCCCGAAACAAAGTGCCTGAATTGGTTAATGATCATGCATTTCTAACCCAAAAGAGTACCCACTCAAACCATGAGGATCCAGGAGAAAATTTCATCTAACCATAATCCAAATAATCGGACAAAAAAGTGTGATATTCCCTCATAAAAAACACTCAACACTTGCTTCTTCTTTTTTGCAAGTGTTTTCCTTATCACAAGATGGCAGCTAGAAGCTAAAGCAAAACCAACGGTTAGGGTACGCTGGAGCTAGGCTATCCTGACGTACAAAAACTGCCAGACAGTAAGCAAGTAGTCTCCATCCTAATTGATCACTTCAACTCAGTAATGAAGAAATTTCAAAGCGAAATTAGTGACTTGAAAATGATGATTGAAACACTAACGAAGAAAAAATCTAATCAAAAGGCAATAATAGGAGACCGAAATAAAAAGATAGATAGCATAGTTTCTTGTTTGGACCGACTAGAAAGAAAAGAAGAACGTGAAGAGTTGGAAAACAAAAAACGCACTCTGGTGATCACAGGGGTACTACCGCAATCACGTTCGGGAGAAGATTGGAAAGAAACTGTGCGCAAGCTCCTGAAGGACCAAATCAACGTCAACCTAAGTATAGGCGGCGTCACACGACGACCAAACCGTAGCGCTACGTTACCAAATTAATCGGGTAGCTTGACGGAATTATGAAGAGAGCTGTCACACGCTTCAGAGTTTCGTAGCGATCCGTTACCATTTGGTTTATTTACATACACTTCAGTCGCTGTTTAGCAGCCGCGCAAGGTGGATTACGGAACAAGTTTTTCTCAAGTTCGGGACTTCATCACACTCCATGAAATAGATTTATTGGTAAAAAGTGTTGAACAACCAAAAGGAAAATGTTATGAGCTTTGATTTTGGATCGACGTAATGACCAAGGACTTGCGAACATTTGAGTAAAAGAAATGCGATTGGAAGACGCTGATTCCTACAGGTACGAAAAAAATGAATTCAGTTTATTTATTTATTTTTACAATTTGTAATACTGTATTACCAATTCACGCTTTGAACTATAGGACAGTATGAGCGCTGCATTGCAAGTTTATCGCAGTATTCAAATATGCATTCTGCTGTAGGCTACGTGCCACTGTCTTTTTAAAGAGCCCTGTACTAAATTGCACAAATTATCTTGCTTTAAAACTTTTTACGTTATGAAAATACGTGTTTTTTGTACGATCAGTTTAAATGTGCAAATTATCCCGTTTCAGAACTTATTTTTTTAAGCTATGCAAATATATTTGTCATGAACAATCATTATTTGCTTTCTGCTTTGTATGAAAAATTTCATTTTCAGAAAATCTCTGACTCGATCAAGCACTTACTACCTATCGATCGGGGTCACCAGCGCATTGCAATTTTTGGCCTTCCCAGCCTGTGCTGGGAGAAATATCTTTGAAATTGAAAGCCCCTTCAATTTTGGGAATGAGTGCAAGTATTTATATTTTTCTCAAACAAAATTATTTAGTGCTAAAATAATAGTCTCTTTTTCTGTTTTTTCTATTCCAAAGGGTGTTCGCCCAAAAAAAATTATTTCTCAGAATCCAATTTTATAAAATTTTCAAAGTGTAACTCCTATTTTTCCTATGTCTCTTTCCTAAATGAAGCTCAGATTGGTTAAAATAAATGAATTATTACAAACAAAATATTCAGCTTTGAAACCTTCGTGACTTGCTCATCACTACTGCTAATTTTAAACAATTTTACTTTAATTTTTGCGCCTACTGCGCCTTGCAGTGACCGAGTGTACAGAGCGCTTGCGTTCTGTGCTTCATGCACGGGTTCGAGCCCAGATCAGGGTCGTTGCCTGCAGTGTGGTCACTGTCCTTAAGGAATGTTACCTGGGCACTAAACGAGAGGAAAATAAGGCCTTAAAGCTCGGGCGTGACTATGGGCCTGGGGAACCCCTATCATGTACATTCCCTGTAAGAGTATCATTTCAATGATACTCAGCCACTCTCTACTAAAAAGAGAAAAAGGCTTGGTATATACTATACTATACAGACTTAAATTTTTGGATCAAAATTTCCCTACTAATGAGCACCAATCTGAACAGAAATCCAAATGCTACCCAGAACGCAACTTTTACGTTCGTTGTTCACAGTTTGAAGTGACCAATTTTTTCCAGGAACTTCCTGAGGATGAGCACCAGCGTCTTCTCCTAGCTACTAGAGAGTCACTGCCATCATCCAGAAGAGGGACACGAAAATGAGCGAAATGTCAGCACATGATCGTCTGGCTGTCACTCTGTGGTACCTGCCAACAGGCTTGTCGATTTTAGGATATCGGAGCCATCAAAATGTTGGTGTACGGAGGCAACACGTTATATTTGGAGAGTCAAAGTAACTTCGAAGTGATACATAATTGTATTCATTTGGTTCATCTGACCTGTTTCGTTCTGGAGTACCAGTTACAGTAAATTTGTTTGTTTCAGGGGAAAACAGAAGCTCTCACCATTTTGAATTGTGGATGGGAAGGTCAACAGTGAGCGGCATCCTAACTGAGGTTATAAAGCAAAAACTTATTTACTCGCCGCTTGCATCTCGGACCATGTAAAACTGAAGAATGGTTATGGCAACACAATTCGGCAGCTTTGGATCCGACTACCTAATCACAGTGAAACCCGCTTATCACTTACAAGAGGTATTTTCCGTTGGTGCTTTTCAAGTCGTGGATGCCAACCTCAAATTTTAGCATAAATAGGCGAATTTCAGACGAAGATGTATACGCGAAATCTCAACTCAAACGCCACATGGACGGCAATACTCTAACCATGTCGGAAAGTACAGATTTGCCGGATACTTATAACAATGTTTCAGTTACCATCTTATGCTTTCCCTACAACAACAAAAAAAACTCATGAAGCCTTACCCACAGTAAGTACCAGCCAAGAAGCAACGCATTTTTAATTACAAGCTGAGCAGAGTAAGAGTAGTGGAGAACGCATTTGGCATACTTGCCAGTCGGTTCCAGGTTTTCTAGCGGCCGATTGAAACAATCGTACCGAACGTAAATAAAATTGTCTTGCTACATGTTTATTGCATAATTTGCTTCTTAAAACTGACAAGAACCAATACACTCCAATTGGCTTTACGAACACCGAAGACGTGGTTGAAACGACTGTGAAATTGGGAGGCTGGAGAAACGGCGCTAATGAACTTCTGAGACTGGAAAGCGAGTGCCGACGCCCTTCACAAGGCCCTTTCGGATGGAGACGACTCTATCAGCAAGTAAAGGGAAAACTACCCATGCATCGTCACAATAAAACGAAAGGAAATGATTTGTTTTACTCGCCTTATATTTAGCTTCTTCGTATGGAAATGATTTCCCACAGCTACACCGTGCATTGCGTTTCATAGAAAATTTAGGCGCGCGTAATTCCTGTCTAATTCCTTTCTTCTATAGGTAACATAAGTACTCATAATATATTAGTTAAAGCAATTTTTTATTTATTCTGACTAAAATTACGTTTGTATACGAGAATAGTTTAAAGAAAGTTTCACCTATTGTTATTTAGAGCATTGTTAACGGAGAGAAAGCTTTTGTACAAATCAATGTTCTGCATCAGTTCGACCTCACAATGAAATAATCATAAGTAAACCGACCATTAACATCCCAGTCGCACAATTAAAGCACCAATGAACATTAAAATGCAGGTGCTAAAGAATCTTGTCATTGGATTGTGCGCAGAAATATCGTGTAACTTATTCATATCCATATAATGAGAAGTCCGTTTGGAAGTGAAAGTTTGCGGCACAACAATATCCAAGAAATGACAAATTATTGGTTACTTGAGTCCAGTATATATTTTACAATATAGGAAATTTGTGTCCTCGGGATGCCAGTTACAGAACTACCGTGGTAGCGTAGAACTTGAACAGTTGCCGCTCACTCTACATATTAAAAAGCGTATATGGGCTAACTTAAGCAAATTATTTTCCTCGTAACATGTGACTCATATTTTATCTTATTCTAACATTATACTAGCAGTTGAACTAATTCAAATATCCTGCACAGAAACGAACAATCTCACACAAAATTAACATCAGAAAGTGCTTCTCTGTCAGCGGCTAAACATCCAGATAATGAGGCAATAACCTAATTTCAAACGTTTCGGCCACAGGCCATCATCAGTGATTGTAATTCTGAATAAGTACAAGTCATTCAGGAAGTGTGAAAACCTTCATCGCAAGCTTGAAAAGACCAAGTTCGATATAAATTTCCTCGTCAACTGCTACGCCCACAAGCCACAACATAGTAAAATGGTCTATTTTTTTCTTTTTACTTGGTGCTTTTTCAGAATTCGTATCACTGATGATGACCAGTGGCCGAAAAGTTTGAAATTAGGTTTTATTCGAATATATACCTTAAATGATGAAATTATTTAAGTAGCTTATCTTGCTCTTTCATTTTTAAGATGCAATTTAAAGTAACAGCAGGATCTGCTCCACCCAACATTTGTACTATAGTTTTTAGTTTAAGGCTCCGTTTCCACAAAAAAAATTGCTATCACAGACTGAGAGGAATGGAACATCTGGTATTGACACATCTTCGGGGATTCTATGCACCATGTGCTCTTCCCACATAGGACATCCTTGTGTAGTTCCACGTGCGTTGATGCACAGGACACAATGTGCTTAAAAGCCCCAGGTCAGAGAAAAAGTTCAAATAAGAAATAAGTTGAAGAAAAAAGTAGTAGGTGCTGAAGAAAAGGATGAAAATGAATCGAAAAATGAATGGTTCTTTAACAAAATAAAACCCTATTCTTCTTAAAACAGGTTCTTTAACTCGGGTCCTAACATTTTCCCATTGGACACGCTTCTTACCATAGAGACAATAGTAGTAGTTTCTGAAAGAACTCTATCGAATAGGTCTCAAGAAATCCTGCCAGAAGGTGCGTGAATATTAGCCGTTATGGTTTTATAAGGAATAGGAGATATATCAACAAGTTCTTTATAAAAGATCGAAGGCCAATTTACAGTTCTCAGCAGCTGGACGACGAAATGGTGTCATCCACTTGAAGTTCACACACCGCCTCCACACGATCAAATCCAAGCTCGGTAACCTGCAGGGAAGGTTGACTCAGAAATGTTTCAAGTAAATTAGAATAAAACGACAATAATACGAGTGTTGGAGGATACCTACCAATGAATAAACTATAGNTTCAGAAGTGAGGAGCTGCAAGAAATAGAAGCGCAGAGATGTCCTCTTCTTTAGAAGGTCTGAAAAAAATAATTTCATTTAGAATTATTCTTACACCACTGATACAATGGTCCTGCACATAGTTACTGGTTATATTGATTCTTGCAATAGAGTTTGTGACAGACTTGATTAATCAAGTACATGGTACATGTTTGTACATGAGTACTCCAGTACATGAGCTTCATTGCAAATAAACATGTTTTGTTAGAGAACAACACAAGACGTAAAGATATGTGTAGGGAATTGTTTGAAAATTATATGTTAAAAGAAATATCATTAGGTAATGCCACAATAATGTTTATAGTACACAGTCATACAATCTGGGGCTGACTTTCATCCAACACTGAAAATTATTGGAAATGATGAAGGAAAAGTTTTCCATGAGTTTCATTGAGAACTCAAATGACGAACAGTTAAAACCTCAACTTTATGTCACATGATGGTCACACATGACTACAAAGATTCACCTCTGTCATAATGATAGTTTTCATAAAACCTCAACTGTATGATCTAAATTAGAAATTGACCTCCTAGCAAAGCATTCACTTTGTTAAGAAATAAATACTTTCAGGCTATGTTTACTTCACTTCTAAAATTGTCAGTAACAAGTGCACACTTTTCCACAAGCTTATTGCCTAAATTCAAAATTATTTGCAGAGAATCTCACCCATTTTCAGAACCCTAACTTTTTTGCCAAATACTTTAAAACAAAGGCAAAAAAACTGAATGCCCAAATTCCACTGTCATGCAGAATGGTAATTTGACATCTGTACAAATTTCCACATTTGCAAAAAGATACAAATTTAAGAGTACAACAACATAGAGCAAACCAATTCCATCATAGATGATCAGCACCATGCAAATAGATAAAACAAAAAATTCAAAATTAAGAGCAAAATTTCAGAATCTAATGTGATACAAATAACTGGCAGTTTAAAATAGGTCACCACTAACATTTATACCACTTGCTGCACTCCACAGAGCAACAATACCATTACAAACATTATCTAAACTCATAACTTAATGTCAATAATGTTTGTCTATCAACGCTTGTAAGCAATAATGGTCCTACTTATCATTTTTGTTGTGTTCAACATTGACATGCTCATGCTCATTGTACAGAACTTAAAAGTTAAAAACAATTATCTAACACCATTTGTATAAACAAAACATTATGCGGTAATCCTGAAGGGAAATATATGACTAATGGTAATCACAAAACAACAATGGATTTTTTAAACATGATCAAGTCATTGTTAGTTGTACCTTCCATTTAAAAAAAGTACAACATGAACCAAAAATACTTGGATATATTTTTTTAGCTCGCATCCGCATTTTCAATTACATTACTCTTTTCATTATTGACCCCTCTTTGATCTGAGCCATTGTTTACTTTTCAAATAGAGGATCTAATTCTAAATAAATAGTTTCGCTTTTTTTAATAGTTCCTAACTTCAACCAAATTAGCATGGATAAAATTAGCCGTCTGAAAATTCAAACACTGCATTCTCAAAATGACCAATTTCATTGTTGAATGAAATTTCTGCTCATTCATAATATTTAAATAATTTAACTCACTTTTGACACCTCAAAAAAAAATTAATGAACTTACCTAGAAGTATAATGCTGATTGGTGGTCCCAAAAATCTGAGCACACTTACAATGTTTATTGTTCACAATTGTTTTCTAAAGGTCTATATAATTAATACAAGTTTTAACTATAACTAACTTCTGGTTGTCTAGGATCTGTAAATCAAAAGTCATTAAAATTAGAGGGATCTTTTTTCAAAGTTAAATAGTTGAATAAATTAACATTTTAACATAAAGTATAATTCTATTTAATTACATTGAAACATTCATAATTTAAAAAACGATAAATTAATTTTAATACACTGAAAAGAACTGCAATAAAAACGCCTGCAAAACAAGTTCTTTGACACATCTTTCTGTAAATAGCATTCATGAGCAATGCTAAAAAAATTAAAAAACCAACAGCTTTTCATTTACCACATAATCATTCATGTAAAACATTTTGACATTGTTGCAAATAAATGATTGGAAATGATTTCATGTTGGAAATGAAATAAATGGCAAATTTGATTGGTTACAGGCTACTTGCTTTTTCACTAACTGCAAGACCTAGCACTGAATTTCATTGCTTTACATTTTGATACCACCACGAAAACAGCTGAAAACCATTTCTTATACATATCTAAAGCCAAAAATTACCACAATCATCATTTAAAGTCAATACAACAGCTGCGAAACTTGTCAACACTGTCCGCCATCTTTGTTCTTCGTAGTTCATTTGGTGACTGAAAACCTCTGACGACCTTTCCCGAAATGACGAGCATCCATTCATCAAATGATGAGCGAACGGGCCTTCCAGAGTTCATTTGACTTACGGAGTTCATTTGACGAACGAACGTTAGGCTAGTGTGGCCCCGGCTTTATAGGATGGTCTCTGAACGGCCCTTTGTCTCGTAGTGATAGCAAAGCCAGGTGCTGCAGAGTCGCCGCGAGCGACTCGCTGCTGAAAGATATCGATGCATTTTTCGATAGAGATTTTCTTGATAGCACTAGAGAATTGACCATGTCACAAAATGACAAAAAATGGCTTGCTGGCGTAGGCAACAGCGTGCGCAAATTGCCAGATAACCACTATGAAATAAAGCTGCCTCTCGAAGATGACGATCTTCCCAACAATCGGCAACAAGCCTCCAATAGGTTTCAGTCTACCGTGCGTAAGTTCAGTAATGACGACTTACTTTTCCAGGAGTACCGGGATTTCATGAAAGTTATGCTAGATAGTAAATTCATGGAACTTGTGCCTCCGGACGAGCTGGATGTTAGTCCCAAGCGTTGTTGGTATTTGACTCATCATGCAGTTTTTCACATAAGGAAGGGAAAAATTAGGGTGGTTTTTGATTGTTCGTTAAAATTTAGAGGTATATCCTTGAATGACAAACTGCTTCAGGGGCCTGACCTGACAAACAACTTGTTTGCCGTTTTGCTTAGGTTTAGGCAAAACAATGTTGCAGTCATTGCCGATATTCAAAAAAATGTTTCATCAAGTAAGGGTACCTAAACATGATGCCGATTATTTGCGTTTATTTTGGTTTGATTCATCATTTCAAAAAGTTGTAGAGTATAGATTACTCGTCCACGTCTTTGGGGCGACTAGTTCGCCTAGCATAGCGAATTTCGCGTTACGAAAGACAGCTCTTGACCATGAAACTTGCAGCGGGAGGGCTAAAGCCGCAGTTCTAAAACGTTTTTACGTAGACGATTACCTCTCTTCTCGTGGAACTGAAAACGAATCTGTTGCTCTGGTTAATGAGGTCAAAGCTGTGCTGCGTACTGGTGGCTTCGAACTTTCCCGGTTTTCGAGCAATTCTGAAGCTGTATTGAGAGCTTTGAACTGTGATGGAGATCATGATGACGTGCGCGACCTCTCGCAAAATTCAGTATGCTCTGCACTAGGTGTGATCTGGAACAAAAACAAAGATGAGCTTGGTTTTACAATAAATAATCAATCTCCTGAAATTGTAACGAAGCGTAGTATTTTGAGTACCGTAGCTTCTATATTCGATCCCCTTGGCCTAATAACTCCTTGTGTTGTTACCGGCAAAAAACTGTTCCTGGAGGCTTGCAAGCTAAAAATAGGCTGGGATGAGCAGTTACCCGCGCATTCAAGGCTTGCTTGGAATAAATGGTACGATGAGATCATAAGCTTGAGGCAGTTTGTACTCCCTCGTTGCCTCAAACTTGTAATGTCTTATTATAAGGTCGAAATGCATGTTTTTACAGATGGTAGCGAGTTTGCTTATGGAGCCTGCATTTATCTGAATTTTTTTTATTCAGATTCAACTGTGTCGTGTTCCTTACTAGCAAGCAAGTCTCGTTTGACGCCACTCAGCAATTAGACGCTTAAAACTGTGCCTAGAATTGAACTATGTAGCGCGAAGCTAGGAGTAGAGTTGTCCACGAAGGTTAAGGCGGAACTTGAATTCCCTGTTGACAGGGTATACCTTTGGTCGGATAGCCTAACCGTACTCCGTTACATCAAAAATGAATCTAAGCGATTTCACCGCTTCGTAGACAATAAAGTTTGTTTCATCAGAAATTTTTCGAGCCCTGATGATTGGTATTACGTACCAACGAAATTAAACGGTGCTGACATTATTAGTAGAGGATGTACGCCTAAACAGTTGCTTAGTTCAAAGTGTTGGTCGTCGAGTCCAGTTTTCCTAACGTCAGTGAAAGGAAATTTTCCATCCCAGGAACTCGATCTTTCGGTGCCTGACGGCGACAAAGAGGTGAAAGTAGAATCTATTGTACTATGCAGTACCACTACCGATATGTTGTCCCCGATTGATCTTTTAATGACTTCGGTTTCTAGCTGGACTAAACTAAAATATAGAATAGCTTGGTTGTTGAAACTCAAGGACGCATTGCGCTCCCGTCAAGGCTTGAAGTGTGCCTCCAAATCTGTTCACGATCTGAGGGAGGCGGAAATTGTAATTGTAAAATTTATTCAGGATAAATATTATTCAGAGTCCATCGCTCTTCTCGTTAAAGGACAAAATGTCAAAAAGCGTTCTAATCTGAGAAAACTTACCCCATTTCTTGACGCACTGAGGGCGTACTGAGAGTTGGCGGGCGTTTAGAACGGTCAAATTTTAGCTTCGCAGTGCGGCATCCAATCATTCTCCCTGCAGCTTCTCCGTTAACCAGACTCTTGATTGAAGCCATCAACGTTGCAGTTGGCCATTTCGGACGGGAGAGTATTTTAGCTAATCTACGCAAGAAATTCTGGGTTGTCAGAGCAAATTCGTTGACACGCAAGGTTGTAAACGAATGCTTCCAGTACCGCAGGCTACAGTCAAAACCTCGTGAACAGCTGATGGCTCTGCTCCCAGAAACTCGAGTAACCGGAGACTCTCCTCCTTTCACCAATACGGGCGTGGATTTCTTCGGCCCGTTCCACTTCGCCCACGGAAGGAAAAGAGAAAAAAGGTACGGCGTAATTTTCTCATGCCTGGCCAGCAGAGCTGTCCATCTAGAAATAGCGAGTTCTCTGTCCACAGATTCGTTTATCTGTGCTCTAAGACGCTTCGTTTGTCGGAGAGGCAACATAACCTCCTTCATCAGCGACAACGGAACGAACTTTGTTTCGGGCAACAAGGAACTCAAAAAATCGATTAAAGAATGGAATAGTTCTGTGGTAGCAAGTTGGTTGAAGCAACGAAACATCTCTTGGGTCTTCAATCCTCCTACAGCCTCCAATTTTGGTGGAGTATACGAAAGAGAAATAAGAACCGTCAGAAAAATACTGACGTCACTATTGAACGAGCAGCACATCAAATTCACAGAGGAACACCTTTGCACTTTGATGTGCGAAGTGGAGGCCATCATGAACGGTCGTCCCTTGACCCCAGTTTCCGACGACCCCACGGACGCGGAAGCACTTACCCTCAACCACTTGTTGCTTTTGAACTCCGGTCTCACTTACCCGCCTGGCCTCTTCAAAAAGGAATAAAACTACGGCCAGAGACGGTGGCGTCAAGTACAGTACTTGGCTAACCTCTTTTGGACAAGATGGAAGAGAAATTATCTCTTACTGATGCAAGAACGGCAAAAATGGCAAGTTTCAAAGAAATCGTACGCGTGCGGCGACCTGGTACTCGTAGCTGATGTTCAATTACCTAGAAGCCAATGGCCATTAGGTAGAATTGTTGATGTTAATAAAGGTAAATTCGGATTCGTCCGATCGGCAAAATAAAAATCCCTAAACTTCGATGTAAATTTTCGAATAGCTTCGGAATAAATGTCATTGTTCGTCCTATTTCTAGCTGATTTTGTTGCGTTCGAATGAAGTGTTGTAAGATTAAGGATCTAGAATTTTTCCTTCTTGTTCCGGGCCCTAATTTCGATGCAAATTTTTGAATAACTTTGGAACTAATGTCATTGTTCGTCCTATTTCCAATATGATTTTGTTGCGTTCGAATGAAGTGTTGTAAAATTTAGGATCTAGAATTTTAGGGGCTGGTGTTGCCGCAGTTCTGTCATCGACAGAACAGCGCAACCCTTTATGTTCAAAAGAATTTGAACTTCGTTGCCTTTCAGCCTGTCCTTGTCACTTCGCATTAGTTAGCGCAGGGTTTGGTTGCCTCGCCGGTGTTGCATATGTTGCACTTCGGTCGGGACGTCTGTGTTGCTGCGCGATAGGTACTTTATAATTAAATTTCTCTTGTTTGTTCTCTATTCATGTATTACATTTTCGCTTGTGTAATTTCACGTGTCTCTTTCCAGACCAATGTTTATGACCTGTTTGTAGTATCAATAAAGAATTGCTGCTACACGTGTTTGATAGACATTGTACAACGAATCAGGTCGTAGAGTTAGGGAGATACGAAGTCGCACGACCTGGCAAATTCCTGACTTCGATGCTCTCCCCATGTAGGCGTGAATTATACCCTACACCGGTGCTGTGTTGCAGGTGTATGCTGCAGGTAATGTGCTGCAGGTAATGTGCTGCAGGCAGTCTGCTGCAGGTAGTGTGCTGCAGGTAGTGGGCTGCAGGTATTGTGCTGCAGGTAGTGTGCTTCAGGCGATGTGCTGCAGGCAGCCTGCTGCAGGTATTGTGCTGCAGGTAGTGTGCTGCAGGTAGTGTGCTGCAGGTAGTGTGCTGCAGGTAGTGTGCTGCAGGTAGTGTGCTGTAGGTAGTGTACTGCAGGTAGTGTGCTGCAGGTGGTGTGCTGCAGATGGTGTGCTGCAGGTGGTGTGCTGCAGGTAGGTTGCTGCAGATGGTGTGCTCCAGGTGGTGTGCTGCAGGTGGGGTGCTGCAGTTGATGTGCTGCAGATGGTGTGATCCAGGTGATGTGCTGCAGGTGGTGTGCTACCGGTGCTGTGTTGCAGGTGTATGCTGCAGATGGTGTGCTCCAGGTGGTGTCCTGCAGGTGGTGTGCGGCAGGTGGTGTGCTCCAGGTGATGTGCTGCAGGTGGTGTGCTACCGGTGCTGTATTGCAGGTGTATGCTGCCGGTAGTGTGCTGCACGTAGTGTGCTGCAGGAAGTCTGCTGCAGGAAGTCTGCTGCAGGTAGTGTGCTGCAGGTAGTGGGCTGCAGGTATTGTGCTGCAGGTAGTGTGCTGCAGGTGACGTGCTGCAGTCAGCCTGCTGCAGGTAGTCTACTGCAGGTAGTGTGCTGCAGGTAGCGTACTGCAGGCAGTGTACTGCAGGCAGTGTGCTGCAGGTAGTGTGCTGCAGGTAGTGTGCTGCAGGTAGTGTGCTGCAGGTAGTGTTCTGCAGGTAGTGTGCTGCAGGCAGTATGCAGCAGGTAGTGTGGTGCAGGTAGTGTGCTGCAGGTGGTGTGCTGCAAGTAGTTTGCTGCAGGTAGTGTGCTGCAGGTAGTGTGCTGCAGGTAGTGTACTGCGGGTAGTGTGCTGCAGGTAGTGTGCTGCAGGCAGTGTGCTGCAGGTAGTGTGTTGCAGGTGATGTGCTGCAGGTGGTGTGCTGCAGGTTATGTGCTGCAGGTAATGTGCTGGCGGTGATGTGCTGCAGGTAATGTGCTGCAGGTGATGTGCTGCAAGCAGTCTGCTGCAGGTAGTTTGCTGCAGGTTGTGGGCTGCAGGTACTGTGCTGCAGGTAGTGTGCTGCAGGTGACGTGCTGCAGGCAGCCTGCTGCAGGTAGTGTACTGCAGGTAGTGTGCTGCAGGTAGCTTACTGCAGGCAGTGTACTGCAGGTAGTTAGCTGCATGNGCAGGTAGTGTGCTGCAGGTGGTGTGCTGCAGGTTGTGTGGTGCAGGTAGTGTGCTGCAGGTAGTGTGCTGCAGGTGGTGTGCTACAGGTAGTGTGCTGCAGCAAATTATCGCCGTGCGTATAATGGATGGACGTCACCCATCAAACGTGTATTTGACATTGTTGCGTACACTGCATTTAGCTTAAAACTATATGTCGGATAGTTTATTTCATGTTCATTCTCATTTTAACAAAATACTAAATGAACAATTTACTTCACTATGCTTACAATAAAAACATCGGTGTGTTTATTTGCGTTCATTTATGTGCTTACGATTGCGATGGATAAGTTTTCATTTCATTCTTCAACGAAATGTCATCCATCAGCTGAAATAGTTTGATAAATCACACAGGAGTTAAAGCTGTAAATGTACTTAATTTCACGATCAGTTTTATTCCTCGGTCTTTCCAAATCGTCATGAAAGGATGTTAGTATAAGTTTTTTTTAAATTTGAACTTGAAGAATTAGTACATTTTAACAATGTCACCAAATTTAAACTTTAACCGCAAAACGCTAGTTGAGGTGTTGTGTACGTTTTGAACATGTCACATACCCCAGTACTAAAAAAAACTAAAAGTCAATCGTTATTTTACGCTAGCCTTGACAGTTTGAATTAGAATTGACTAACAAAAAACATAATGTAATTCACCCGCACCCTAACATCCTTGCATACACACGTGAAATATCTGCAATATTTTTTCGTCTAGTATTATGTACTTTTACAAAAATTTATTTCGAACGTTCGAACATTACTGTCCGTTTAGCAATTTTTAGGGTGACTTAAAATTTGATCTAGGGGCACGTTCAAAGCATCGTGACGCGATCAGATCATCAGTTAGTTCACGAGATCACGACAGTGAGTCATCGTGCTTCGTGCGACGCACTCGCAGTAACTGAGTTGGTAATGTTGCGATCAGTGTTGTGACTGTGGTCTTCGAATTATCGCATTAGATAAATTGTGACGTATTATTGCATCAGATGCCAAAAACATGTTTACTGATGTATCGATTGTTTACCGGGATGTTTCGGTGATTGACCGTTACGGTCATCCTTAAATCTTTCTCGCCGGTAGGCGAGCTGAAGCTAAGTTCTACTCGTATTTTTTAAACTTAATTACGTAAAGTGTTATTCGTCCAACTGTTTTGAAACGAGAGCAGTGTTATTCAGAGCAAAGTACTCTGGATAGATTATTGAGCAAGTTTACAGAACAGTTCATATTCACTTGATTCATTCGCAAATTTTATTCATGAATATAGGAAGCCTGAACAAGAAACAATTTTTTCTTAACACATTTCAAGTCGTTCTAGTGGAGAGTTTGGTAAATAAAGATGTACGTAATCAGCTATGTTTTACACTACGTTAATAGAGAATTATGATAGTAGATATGCAATGTCTCTTTCTTCATGATTTGTTACATTTCTACATTAACTATTTTTCTGATCTAATTATTTTTGTCATATAAACAGAATTGAATGAGCTCCATTGTTTTTCAATATCGCTTTTGAGTTGGGAGAATTAGAGTATAAAATTATTTATATGATGTACTTGGTATCCTTTGTGGAGACATATGTTGGCATAGAAGGATGTCCTCTAAATGGTCCCTTCATTATTCCTTCTCTTGAAAATACCGTTGTTGTGATAATTTTTCTGTAAGATTCATAAAGAAATATAAATTCAAAATTATAACTCATGTGTTACAGAGTGGCCACAAAGACTGGTTTTTTTTTCAAATGTGTATCGATATCACAATAAGTTTCTAATTTCCACCATATTAATAAGAGGAATTGTATGCGGACTTTGTATTGATGTCACAACAAGACTAAGTTACTTATTTTCCCCACATTATTAATAATTGTACGCTGACCTTGTATTGATGTCACAATAAGTTACTTATTTTCACCATATTAATAAGTGTAATTTTATACTAACCTTGAGCAAAAAATAAGACCAATATGCTTTTTACAGTGCTTTGTATCAGTGCCAACAAGAATAGAGAAAAACGCTGGTGATAACCATAACACTTCATTTATAATGAAAAATCGATTGCTGTAAATATGTATCATGGCCAAAAAATAGCAATGCGTTTATGACACTTGCACTTATGGGACTTAGCACTCCTACAGGGTCCGAGAGATGTGTATTTGGGTCATTTTATATTGTAATTAGATATTGTTTTGCCTTTTTATTATGGAAATTTTTAACTCATTTTTTTTGCTGTCCATGTCAGCTCGTCTTTCTGTCTTCAATTACTCTCTTGTTTAATTTGTTTTTCAAGATTTTTAATTCTGTGCTTGGAGTCCTGTGCAACAGAGCACCCTATCTATGATGGTATGATTTATTGTAAACACTTTTTTGGTAGATAATTGCGCTAGCTAACCATGCTGTAGTTTTTTTTCTGAAACCGCATTAGTAATGCAAGGAAATTCTTTTGTGCTGTTTTGTGTCTATTTTCCATTTGGTTCTCTAATGGAATGTTCTTCAGTATTTGAACTCGTTATAAAAAATGCTGTTCAGCATCCAGCCAATGAACAAGCACATTCAGTTAATTTGAAGGGCCTACCCATCATTATGAATGATGCATTTCTTTTGCAAAAATTTTTTTTGTGCTAGTTCATTGGTCAGGCAGCTGAGGGTGTAGTATGGAAAACTTACATTTTAACTCTAATTTCATTTTTTATCTTCTTTAATGATATGCAATATGTTCCCTGCAGGCAAATCATTTCTATAATATCTAAAAATTTGAGAGATCTATCAAGAATAATAGTATATATATATATATAATGTAGTTGAGCGTCGGAAGGGAACTCTGTATACTCTAGTTAATATATCTGTATATTAAGAAAAAAAATTAAATATGATAAATTTTATTGGTTTATTTCTTGATTTATTGATGTATCAAGAATAAATATATATATATTGGGTAATTCGATGTACATATTTTAACCATATACAGAAAAACGCAAAATAAAACGATTTTCATGAGTGACAAAAACCTCAAAACTCCTATTTTCGAGAAATGATGACCTGAAATAATTTCAGGTTCCCGTCAGAATAGGCTCACCATGCAGCCAACAAGTAAAATCTAACTTCTTTGGCAGGCTGTTGGCGCGCGCTTCAGGCTATTCCTACGGGAATCTATAATTTATTTCAGGTCATGATTTCCCGAAAACGAAGTTTTGAGGTTTGTGTCACTCCTGAAAATCGTTTTATTTTGCGCTTCTCTGTAAGTGGTTAAAATAGATGCATCACATAACACTAAACCCTGTATATACTGGGTGTCCTTCAAAAATGTCCCTAACTTTTTAATTGATTATATCTTCACTTTAAATTAACATATTTGAAATTTCTTTTTTTCACAAAGCAATAAATTTTGTTTCCTTTTCGAACAATTTAAGTTTTTGAAAATCTTTTAATAACCGCTTTACAGTAATCTATTTACTGAAACAGGTGGAAAAACTAATTGTTCAAAGGAAAAGTTTTAAAAGCAACACTAGTGTTCTTCATTTTTCAATACCAACTGTTAAAAAAATTATTTCACAATGATGTATCCTACACACCACCAAGTATTAAGCCCTCGGAGAAATTATTTGCTTCCTTATCATCATCATTTGAAGACACCTAAAATGCAGCTCACTAACGATCAAAGAATTTTCATCGTATTGGAATATGGAACAACGAAAAGCTGAAAAAGTTAAAAGAGCATTCAATTTTCTCTCTAATTTTCTAACTGTGCGATACACAGTCTTCTTATCGGGCGAGTTCCTTTCTGGTAATTTTTTATTAATTGTTCTTCGAAATTTTTCACAGTTTTTCCGTTGCTTCATATTCCAATACGATGAACATTCTTAGATCGTTAGTGAGCTGCATTTTAGGTGTCTTCAAATGATGAAATAATGGAGTCAATAACATCTGAGAGGGTTTAAGTACTTGATAGTAAGTAGGAAACATTTTGTGAAATTAGTTTTTACAGTAAGTATTGATAAATGAAGAACACCAGTGTCGTTGTTTTTAAAACCTTTCCTTTGAGCAATTAGTTCTTCTACCGCTTCCATTGAATCAATCATTCTAAAGTGGTTATTAAACGATTTTCAAAAATTAGATTATTCGAAACGGAAACAAAATTTATTACATTAGGAAAAAAAGACATTTCAAATTTGTTTATTTAAAGCGGAGATGTAATCAATTAAAAACACGGGGACTTTTTTGTGGGACACCCGGAATAATGCAGACGCTCCTCAGAGGTATACGACTATTGCATCTATGGGAACTAGCGCTCCTAGGGAGGAAAATGTGAGGGCCCAAGCTAAGAGTTAGATAGGCATTCTTTTTGCTGAAATTAAACTTTTTTGTTAGGTTACGGATCGCCTATTTTCGGTTCACTGCTGCCGTTTTTTTAGCACCTACTGCTTTTCTCCTTCAACTTTGATCTTGTTTCATAAACTTTTTTCTGAGCTTACTGTTTTTATACCCTTTCTGCGCAGATTCCGCGTTTCCTTAACACGTTGACTACGTTCGTGCGATTGCTACGGTTGATTCGGTTAGGTTGTGAGTAGCAAAATTGAGAAACCGACTGTACTGCTCAAATCCATTCTTGTCTTTTCTAAAAAGCGTAAAAAGTATACGTGTATGATAATTTTTACCTCGTATGCAAAAATCTATTCTGAAAAAGGTAGTGAAGCAATGGAAATGCTATTCATTTATACCGGTATGCAATAAAGCAATTTACATAGTGGTACACAAATGTCCCAAAACGTAGTGCGCATGTTAATTCCGTACTAAATGGTGCCTTCCTTTTTCCTCTCTTTGGATCGCATTTGTTGCGAATAGGGAGGTTTAAACTAACCAATAATTTAATTTTTAATGTAGGCGAGCGTTGAAAGGGAACTCTGTGACATAAAAATTATATTCCCATGCTTATGTTTATGTAGTGGATATTTGTTACATGAAGTATTTTAAACGGATTATGATTTTATGTTTAATTCCTTCATTATTTTGGTATTTCATTATTGGAAAGACTGTGATTAATGGAAGTAAGACATTCATGTAAATTTTTATGTGGAGAATGTTTGATTTTTGTAATAAAAATTGAAGATAGAGCGGCGTTCTTTGTCCTTTCCGATGTATTGTCTAATGTACATGAGCTCCCGGTTGCACGTGCATCGGTCTCATGGGATGTACAATATTGTACTGAGTTTATTGGGTCAATACATTTATAACACATAAAGTGTGAATGTATTATAAGATCCAAAGCTTCCAGTGCGATATTGTACACCCCGTGAGGCGAGGCACGTGCAACCGGGAGCGATTTTTTAACCCATAACCCATGAACGGCCAGCCGCGATTCGAATTTGGTTCTGAGGCGGTACACGGCCGGTAGGTAAGGCGGGTCACGGGTGATTCGCGGGCGATTTTGTATCCGATAATGGGGACATTTGACCTCTAAGCCGCGCGTATTTCAACCAAAAAACAATCTTATTACCAACCGCATTCCACCCGCGATACGACCTTAATTTTTAATTGGGTATTAACTATGGCAAATTACCCTGTCAGGATTAGTCATGTAGGAGACAAGATTTGACTTGGTTATCTTCCACGACTAATATTCTGAAAGGAAAAAGATTCAAGATTTATTTTGAATACTTTGTAAGAATTGCTTTCACGGATCTCCGCAGGGATTGAGTTCCAAGTTTTACTAAGGGGAGACTGTGTTGTGACCGAGCGTTTGAATAATAAGGATGCATGAAGTTACTTCTATCACTTGTTAAATGGTTGTGGTGACCAGTTTGTGCGGTTTATAATTGTTTGAGATCATTGTCGCCATCATTGGTCGATGTTTTATACATGAAATTAAACATGGAGAGTTTGCACAGATCCGTAAGTTTTAGTATTTGTAAACTTTTGAATGCGTCATTAGTGTGAGCCTTATATTCTAGTTTCTTTACCGCTCTGCTGGCTCTTTTTTTTAGAGTAAAAAGTATGTTGATTTCATTATTATCAGTTCGTGCCATTCTTCTGCCCCGTATTGTAAGTATGGTGAAATGAGCGTTCGGTAAAGTATTCGCAAAGCTTTTTCAGGTAGGAAATTAATCACTTTTTGGAAGATTCCGACGGATTTTGATAATTTAGTCGTAATATGAACGATGTGCTCTTCGAAAGTCAGATGTTTATCTATAATGATGCCCAGGAACTTACATTAGTATTTTTTTCAATTTCACCTTCGCCAATTTTGAGGGGACGGTTCGGGGCAAAAAAAAGTCTGTATGCTCTAAATAGAGTTTTCTGAAATATTTACCATAAATGTACCATGTTAGGAGTATTTTTTTTACTCGTGTGGTTTTTCCGTAAATTTATAATAGTATGAGTTTTTAAACATGAAAAAATAGGCGTTGCGGAAAATGATTGTTCTCCTACAATTTTGAACACACCTAACTGGAAAAATGATCTCTAGATAGCTAATTGCCTTATCTGGAGATCCGTTGCAAAAGTTTTTCGATGTTTTTACTTTTTGAATTTTAAGAATCTTTTTCTCAAAAACCGACCAGTTTCTACGCTTTTTTTGAATAATTTTGCTCATAATTTTTAACTTGAATTGAAATAAAAAAATTTTGCACCGGATCTCTAGATCTTTTCAAACACTATTGATTGATATGCTTGCCGTCCCTGTATCTTTAAAACTGTAGGAGAAGAATCATTTCAAAGACCAAAAAGGTGAGTTTTCAGGAGAGCCATTTATCTAAAATTTGTTTTTTCATTCTATTTAATTTGTGAACAGAGTCTTCTTTTGAAATAAATTTCACAGCTTTTGTAGCTCTATTTGAGTTTTTTCGATTGATATATCAGCAATGCCTGTACCTTCAAAACTGTGGAGGAAGGATCCATTTCAAAAGTCAATAAATGTAAGTTTCAGAAGAGCGTTCTTTTAGAATTTTTTTATTACAAATTTTTTTTTTAATCAACTCTACTGCTTTGTAGCTCTTTTTGAGCCCTTTCGATTGATATATTTGCCGTTCCTGTAGCTTCAATACTCCGGGAGGTAATTATATGTTTACACAGCAAGCTAATTAGCTGATAGCAGCCGGACTCACAACAAACACTCGGTTACACACTGGCTCGCCATTTTTGAGAACCGATCTAAGATCATTCGAAAAAAGGTCCGAATTACCTGGAGAAATGGGGGAACTTCTAAACTATAAGACGTACAAGGTTGAAATTAGTATCAAATTAATGCTCGTGACGAGTACAACAGTTTTTTATATATGAAAAAATTTTTACGGCCCCATGGAGGGCGGGAAGCGAGGCTCTCGTGGCCTCTCAATGGTCGGCCGATTTTCTCGATTAACCTCATTTTGTCTCATCATTAATTTCTAAACTATTGCACCCACACAATTCAAATTTGTTTCAATTTAAACATAGAATCAATTTCCTTAGGAGCATGTATAATTAAACTCTCGTACGTTTCTTGGAGGGGGGGGACAGAGGGCGAGGTTCCCCTACTCCTTAATAGTCGGCCGATTTTCTCTATAAGGCTCATTTAGGGCGCGCTGGGACAAAATTCCTCGAGCCCTCATGGACGCCCTCGTTTCTAGTATGCCGCGAAGAATTTTTGAGGTTATAGATTTTCTATGATTTTTGTATGTGGTCTTATCATTTTGATCAACTGAACAAGTCATCATTCATTAAGAGTGTTGATTTCTTAATAAATTGTAAAAAAAATTTTTTTTGTCTTTCTCGCCTTTTACCTCTAGTAATTACCGATCCCTAGTTGAGTGCATTTAATTATTTATCACTGAAAAGTTGGCATTTTTCAAAATTTTCAAGTGGTCTTAAAATTTTGATCAGGAGTGTAGAAGGTTCTACTCAGACGACCATATCATGAGCACCCTGAAAACTCAGTTGAAGTAACGTTGACACTACTGCAATGCCACTGTTGAGGGTTGAGACGTATTGGAGGAAGTCCGTCTCAACCCTTAACATCAACACCAAAAGCAGCTCTGTATGAGAAAGAAAAACAGAATCCGTGGAAGAGCAAATCGACCGATTAAAATGCTAAGCGAGGACGGAATTAAGTTTTCAAGCCTAAAGGCTATCACAGAGAAACTAGCAGAGACTTTCAAGACGATATCTAGCGACAGCATCTATTCGAATCAATTTCTACAGTACAAGCAACACATTGAACAGGATCCCATCGACTTCACGAGCGACAACAACAAGCCATATAACACACCTTTCAACATGCATGAATTGTCATCGGCTATCAAGAGCAACAAGATTACACCTGGACCGCATCATATCAGTAACCAAACGATCAAAAATATGCCGCCCAATGCTCACCAATTCCTGTTAAAAGTGTGTAACAACTATGGAATTCAGAATATGGCTATCATTCGTGAAAACAAGCCACAATAATCCCTATCACGAAAGCTGGCAAAGCCCACACTAATCCAAAGAACTATAGACCTATATCATTGACTAGCTGTTTATGTGAAACAAATGAAAAAATGATGAACAGAAGATTAATTGAATATTTTGAAAACAATAAAATCTTTTCTTGTATACAGTGTGGCTTCAGAAGACACCGCGCTACAATAGATCATCTTGTGCGATTTAATACGTTCATACAGCAGTCTCTGGCCAATGATAAATTTGTCATGTCAGTATTTTTTCACTTGGAGAAAGCGTATGACATGGCGTAGCGCTACGGCATTATGAAAGATCTGGCAGCAGCGCGTTTGAGAGGACGGCTACCAAAATAAATTAGGGAATTCCTCAAAAAAAAAAACATTTCGATTAAAACTAAATGATGAAATGTCATCGGTGAAAGATCTTACAACTGGAACGCCACAAGGTGGCACCTTGAGTCTCACGCTCTTCGCCATAAAGATAAACTCACTGGCAGAGGAAATTCCGACAGATGCATTCAGCTCTCTGTTCGTGGATGATCTCATCGCAAATGCAGATTACGACAGGACCAAAGTTCAAACAACGTTAAAATCAATAATAGATAGTCACTCAGTGGGTTATGTTCAATGGATTCAATTTCTCCTCAACAAAGAGATAAGCAATGCAATTTTATAACGGGAGCTCGCCTGCACAGTTTCTTACGCTGCAATTGAAAGGAAAGACAAACCAACTGTCGAAAGTGTTAAATTTCTTGGTCTCCACTGGGATCGTAAACTCAACTGGATAACCCATATTCATCAGACAAAAGCAAAATGTAGAAGTGACTTGAACCTTATGAAATCTGTGTCGGCATACACTTGGGGTGCAGATCAAGAAATTTTAATGAGGTTTAATAGGTCTCTCGTCCGCTCGAAAATCGATTATGGAAGCATAGTCTATGGCTCTGCAAGTACAGCGGCGCTTAGGTAACTGGACGTCGTAGCGAACGAGGCAATTCGCATCAGCACGGGCGCATTCAAGACGACACCAATGGTGAACCTTCATGTCATCTGCAATGAACCAAAATTGGTGATCAGAAGAAGGGACCTACTACTCAGATATTTTTTAAGCTCAAATTTCCCTTCCCCAACCCAGCATATTGTTGCGTCAACAATACTAACCTTGAATTGTTTTTTACAAGCGGAAAGTGTACATTGGAACCAGTAATACAAAGAATTTGTCAGGCTATAACTCAGCATAACATTCCGACTCAGCCAGTACAGCCGTGCTTCACGCCTACCGAATTTTCATGAATTCTGAGAAGACCTGATGTTGAGCAGCACATGGCAAATACGAAAAAAGAAGAAATAGACTCATCCACCGTAAGACAGATTCACAAAGATAATATGAATGGATATCAGAAGCACAAAATCATCTTACTGACGGATCCAAGTTCCCGGACAGGAGTTGGAGCAGCGGCCGTGATGGGCGATGTCATCAGGAGTGTCTCTCTCCCAGTCGTGGGAAGTGTCATGACCTCCGAACTGCATGGCATCAAGCTCGCCTTAAACATCATCAACGAAACGCAATTCCAGGATTTTGTTATATGCAGCGACTCCATGAGCGCACTACAAATAATCGATAGCTACACTGAAAATAATCAACTTTTGAATAAGATAATACTAGAGATACACCAAATTATTTCGGATGGGATGAATATAACGATCAGTTAGGTTCCAGCACACGTAGGCATAACCGAAAATGAACGTGCGGACCAAGCGGCGAAGGCAGCAGCAACACGACCCGCTGAATTTGTGCTGATTCCTCACAGCGACTGGTTCCCGGTTATCAGGAAGAAGGCATATGAGATATGGAACCTGGAATGGCAGCAGGAACAGGGAGACTTGAGAACAATAAAAGCCACCCCTGGAAGATGGAAGAAATGCAGCTACAAGTTGAACCGACAGAAAGAGGTCGTTATTAAAAAATTACAACTAAAACACACAGCTTTAACTCACAGTTATCTCTTGGACCCGGAGGCATTTTGATAGAGACCCATGTGCGGGTGGTGTGAAGTAGAGATCCTAACCGTGAAACATATTATGGAGGAATGTACCGCGCTGCAGCCAACAAGAGACCGAACACCAAGACCTAGAGCAGGAGGGAATGCTAACGCAAACAACTTGCTTCGTGACGGAGGACCCATCCGTAAAGTGCTGGAATTTGTTAAGGAGATGATTGTGTTTGGAAATCTGTAAAGGTGAATAAGAGCGAGAGGAAACTGTCCTGACTCAACGAGAGCTACCTTCAGAATTTGGATTCAAGAATCGGCTCACCTTAGCTCTGAGTAGAACATTTCATCCAATTAGGATATACACTCATCTTGAACTCTAATGAGTGAGATGGCCGAGCGCACCGTGCTGATATACTAGACTCTCTGTTGAGAGGAGGTTCCAGCATGGGGTCAGGCCCTCGGCCAAAGTGAGGGCGGGCAGCTGGAACCCCCACCGTGGGGCCCTAGCTACCACTGATAAAATTAAGCTTCTGATAAATCCCTTTCACCGTCATGTCCGAATAAAATCTTTGTTAGGCTCCAAAATCCTCCACTTCAACGCAGTCAATTGTTTCTCGTTGGAGTTGCTTTTGAGGAGTTCCCAGGTTAAATCACAACGACGATGATAATAGTGGCGACTCTGAAGAGAGCATGAGACTGGAACATCTGATGTGCTGGTGAGACGCTGAATCGGCGTCCTGTGAAATGGAAGTGTATTTTCAGCGAAATAAGTGAAATGAACAGATCGGACCTTCACTCGGTGTGAATAGTAATTGAAAGACATTTTGTGACTGCTGTTACCCGGTTTGTTGTGGTGGAGGTATTGGAAATTGCCCTCCCATGAACTTCATAGTTAATCCTGATGAGGTGGACGGTTGACTCTTGAAATTTGAATCCTGGAACGCGATACTGTGTGAGCTGTTAAGGAGCTAGCGAGTCTTAAAGTTGCTGCTGTTAATAATAGTGCGAAGCCATTATTGTATAAATTACGAAACTAATTTTACTTACCAAAGCGACAACTAAATAGTCTTTGACCGAAGTTGTCGTAAACTGAATTTATTACTATTTATGCAAGGGAAAATTTTCCGTTTTCTACCCTCCCACCGGGAGATTCAGCATAATTTTATTTGCTGAATAATTTTCCTTGAATAATTGACAAACAAAACATATCTATACGAAAAGATTATCATGTACAGCTAATGAAGCTTCGAAAAACATGGTAAAGAAGCTTCGAAGAACACGAGTAATTTGACCTCACATAAATTTCAATTGCTCGTATTGTTCATTCCAGACGTTGGCATTGCAGTAGTCTCAATGCCACTTCAACTTGGTTTTCAAGGTGCACATAATATGGTCGTCTGCATTGAATTTTCTATGTTTACAGCGCAGCAGAGCTCCTTCTGCGCGTACGACTGCGCGGCAGTTCTGGATAAGAGGCAGCGGGCACAGTTAGAAAGACTTGCCTCTCGCTGGGCATTTTACCGCGTGGCAGCGACTACAAGTTTGTGCCGTGCCGTGTTTGTGCTACCTCTACGGCTACTGTCGAGATCACGGCTACATCTGCTGGTACGGCTACTATCGGGTCACGGCTACATCTGCTGGTACGGCTACTGTCGAGATCACGGCTACATCTGCTGGTACTGCTACTATCGGGTCACGGCTACATCTGCTGGTACTGCTACTATCGGGTCACGGCTACATCTGCTGCTGCTATGGTGGTATGGTTAAACCTGCCGCTCCTACGTCACACGTTTTCTAGACGTATATCTTCGTGGAGCCAGCCAGCCAGCGCGATGAGCTAATCCATTCGGTTTGAGCTGTGCAGGGGCCTTCTCGGTACGCAGGAACCACTTCGGGACTCCTCGTGGGACGATTCTCGACGGAGGTTGGTTGGAGAGGTAGTGAGCGCTGCTAGCTTTGACCATTCGTTGGGAGGCCTTACGAGCAATTGTAATTATCCTACAAATTATGTGAGAACCCGTAAAAAATTCATAAGGCAACTTGTACTTCATCAAAGTGATATTTTTACGTTCTCGTGTCAAATTCGACTCGTCAGTTCCATTGATATCTTTTCAACATATTCATAACGTTATTATCGTAAAATTACGAGTGAAGTGCGTAAACCTAAAACAATTTAAACCTAAGTGAAGTTATATTCTTCTGAATAAAACCTACTCTATCTCCATATATTGCGTAAGTCATGCTTTGTTACTCTCCGGCTATAATGCTTGACTCCATCTCTAACAAGATGCCGTTTCTTGGGAAACTTCGGTGTGCTGTGAAGGGGGCTGGCTGCCTTTCGTTCTCTACCTAATGAGAGCGGAACCCTCTGACCGGCTGGGGTGACAGCTCGAGAACCGGCCAAGTTTATTTTATTATTATAATGAACTCTGTTCCCGTGATATGTAATCACTGGCCCATCCTGAATTATTTTCAAGATTTTGCGTTTTACATTGCGTTGTTAATTAGTGTCGCGGCGGGCGCGCTTCAGTGTTCGAGAATAATGAATAATTTTGTGATTAGTGAATTTCAAGATATCAGACATGAGGACAGTGGAGGACTTTTTCCCCTTGAAAGCCAGTTGCACTGATATGACTCAGGAGAGAGAGTGGAACTTTTCCGAGCATTCGGCATCTGTGGACATTACCATGCACCATCTCTTGCTCGAGCTCCCTCATGTCCCTGGGCAGTGAGCCAGAGGACAGTTATTAAACAATATATGGTGTTTTAAGCGTAAAAAAGATGTTTTTAAATGCATAAGCAGCAATAATAGAGTATTTTTTATTTATCGCAGGATTTATCGCTTATCTCTTAGCGATTTAAGGTATCTTAAAAATGTATGGCTTTATATCGTCATAGGACTTAGCGAAAAAAACAAAGCTTTAACGTTATCGCTTTATCACTAAATTTGTCGCTGTCCACCTCTGGTAGTTGAACGAGTTACAGTTGGACAACACTGATTGTATGCGGTCATTATAGTTTCAGTCAAATTTAGTACTGCTTCAACAATGTTCGTTTCATTTTTGTTTTGTTGAGAGATATGCAATGCTGGCATTAGTTCTTCTAGAACGGTGCTCATTTCACCCAAATTTGAGACGCTTACGTTACGATATGAGTAAGATTCAGCCCGTAGCTTGGTGCATCGACAGACATTTTTCTTAGTAAGAAAAACTGGAAAATGATCTGATAAGTCAGAAGTAATTATTCCAGTAAGAAAATCAGTTGGACATGTAATTAAGACATTGTCGAGCAGCGTAGCAGATTCTGAGGCTATCCGTGTAGCCTTCGTGAAGATCGGAAGGAAAGATTTAGACTGAGAAACATTTAGGAAATTGGATCACAGGTGTCATGTTTCAGTAGATCATAAATGAAGTCACCGCAGATTATTGTGTCATTGTTAAACTGTAACATAATACGATTGAGCTCATTCAGGAGGGATACAGGACAAGCTATAGGAGGCCTATACACCGTTCTAAGCTTAATTTGTTTAACATGCATTTCTAGTCAGTTATACGAATAGTAATGTGTTAGTTCGAAAGCAATGTTTCTTCGATCCTCGTTTCCAGTTGCAGGTTCTTTCCCCATTCTGTTAGCTGACGTGATGTCAGTATCACTGACGTCGATGTTCATTTTGTCCTTCAGAAGTTAGCTGACTGTTTCTTTACAGTTTTCGTCCGCATGTGAGTGCGGCACTTCGCCAGAAAGGACGAGGGTGCACTTCCTGTTTTCTATCTCTTTACTCGCTTGTTACTCGCTTTTTTCACGGCACCTGGGCCCTCCTCACAGCGGTGAGGACAGTCAGGTATTGAAGAGGGTATGAAAACCTCGATAGAAGGAGACAGATGGGAATTAGAAGGGAAAATAAATCGGAGATAGAGAGAAAATCTTACACTGCACTGACCTGATTAACACAAGGATAAAATTGACGAGCTGAATGATACAAATATTCAATTTAAAATAGGCTACTTGAACGAGAACGAGTTACGTGGGCAACAAAACATGAAAAATGTTGAAGCTGTCATTCAATTTTATTTTTCGATGAATTACAATTTTTTGCATTAGAAAAATTTATCCGCAAAATTACTTTGGAAAAATCAGTGGAAATAACATATTTGTAACTAACTTTTTTGATTCACAAACAAATGAAAAGAAGAAGATGCTATTCATATGTATATAATACTATAAGTAGAGGGTAGTTAGAGACCGTATATGTATTTTACTAGGAATTCGAGAATGAAAACAGGCTCTCTTCTTAAATAATTTCTTAAAAGTGCTGGAATAACTATTTATACATATGCCAGCTTATTTAGAGCGTTATCAGTTTCACTTAATGAAAAGTTTGATGATCCACTGAATGAGAATGTTGATACACATTGTGCGTCAACTATGTATCAAACGAGTAGACAGCAGTTAATGTTCTTCCAGATGATTTTTTTGACAACATTATCCTATTAATAAGTAAAATAATGCCGTCATAATTAGGACAATGGTGTTAATAAATATGAGAGAATAATGCTGTCATAAGTAGAACAATGCTGTCATGAGTAAAATAAGGCATAAGTAGAATAATGCATACATCAGACGAAGTCTCCAGCGATGGGGTCCTGTGCTAAATTGCTCTTTGAGAGGTCATCTTGTGCAAACACTGTTTATTTCTCTGTGATATATTTTACTGAAATCAATATATCGGAAATTATGACATACAAAATATAACGGTTATTAAACAAACGGACTCAGAACATTTTAGAACTTTTCTTTTTTCGGTATATATACTTTGTGAGTTTGAAACATGACTAGAAGATGGTCAATTTTACCATTACTTCTCGCAAACACCGCAATGCCATGAGAAAACATGGATTAGGGAGGTCAGTAATGGTAACTCTGCCTAAGTTCTCTCCCTGGATACCGCTTTAAAAGTGTGTCATGGTAACACATTGCGGTGTGTCGAGATATTACCAAGTGAAGGGTTAAGAGGATCAGAGTAGGCGTTCAATCGACGTCAACGTAAATTCGATGGGCGGAAGCTAGTGTGCCTCCGTTCGCAGTATAAGAAATTCATGATGAAAGAAATTATCAAACAAATCGTGAAGGAGAGTGTAAAGATGCTTATATTTACAAAATATCAAACAAATCTTTTATGATTTGTTGTCATTTCTTCTCGTGACGAAACGTGAAGATACGAGGACCACACGTATTCTTTCATAGCGTTTTTGTAGTTGTTCATAGATGCGAAACACAAAGCTGGTTCTGTGAACAACGTCGCCACCACGCTCTGCTCACTGCCTACACCTCACTGCGCTCTGCAAATAAATAAAAAACATTGGAATAAATTACAGACGATACTTCATTAAAACACATCGTGAATTTATTAAATTAGTGAACGGACCAAATTTTAAAGGCTTGGAAAAGTTTTCGAGAAACCTAAAAGTATGTCATACAGGGAAAAATGTTTCAATTTTGTGAAATTATTTATATGCTAGAATGGGTGTACTGACATAATGAAAATATTAATTACTGATTTGCATTGTAACTCTACAAAAACTATGATACGACATGCTTTTTACTTACAGATACTGTTTCACTCCGTTGAAATATTCAAACTTAGGATTTTGTACAGATATTAATTTCAAAATTTCTCTGGAATATCTTATTTAGAACAAACAAAAAAATTACTGGTAAATTGAAAGATAAACTGATGGCTTCTCAAATAAAGAATTCGTAGGTCGTAGAATAAAATTGTATAGTTGCGGAATAAAACTACTAAAAAACAAGAGGCTAGGAGAAATTCGTTACTAGTGCTAAGATTACTCTGAATGAGTAGAAAAGGGCCTTTAGAATTAATCTTTTATTAAATAGTGAATGAAATAAAAGTGACAATCGTCAGTTAATATTTTAAACGCGAGATTGCATTAAATTGTGATAATAAGAAGAATAAATCACAAGATGGTATTAACATATCAGTACTAAATTCCTATTAGTTGGTTGTGAAAATTTAGTGAAATGATGATCTACGGTAACAATGAAAGCTATTACAATACTTTGAAATAATATCTACTAAAAATGAAGAGTGTTAAAGTGAATGGAAAACTTCTCGGACAACAATGAAGAGTTGGGATAAATGTTGTAAATACTATTTTTCGAATACCACATTTTTCAGAGGCATTGAAACCTATCTGCTGATATCTGAATAGGTTCCAAATCATTATTTCAATACAAAGAGACCTGCCCATTTGTGGCCCTGGAACCAAGGCTCGAAGTCGAATTGGAAAAAAATTGCTGAGGGATCAATACCCCTTATCAAGTTTGGGGAAGCCATGATATCGTCAACTCAAAATATTTGAAAACGAAGGACAAAAAATGTAAAAATTATATTCTAGCTGAAAAGAAAGGCTGAAATTACTATAGATCCTTATGAACCTGAATTTGCTTGATTTAGTGTTGAATTAGTTAACACTGTAATGACGATAAATAGCTGGAAAGTCCTTGGAATTCATGAAAACGTCAATCGAGCTCCCTGAAATCAGTGATTAAATTTTGAATGGAAAATAATGCAATCCTAAAAAAGGAACGATGCAATGATCGAATTCATTCTCAGGGATGGCATATCTCGAAAGCGAAATCAAATTGATTAGTATTCTGAGAAGCACATATTATTCAAACACTAGAGAAATAGTTTTTAATAAAAATGGTTGAAACATTGCATCTCAGATTGCCGATCGATAGCAAGCTGACTTATGGTATTTGCAAAAATTGAAGGATCAAAGAAAAACTACATTCAAATGGAGATTGAGATCTTTCTTAAATACAGCCGAGCAGTTCAATAGAAAAAAAGGGAAGAAACAAAAGCAAAACATTTTATTTCCAATAAAGTATAACATGAAATGTTGATACACTGGTTTTTGAAACACCTTAACATTAAACATCCTTATCTGATAATAACACATTGGTATCGTAATACTCGTAAAATGTTGAATAAAAAAATAATTGATAGAAAAGCACATCAAAAATGAGTTCCTTTCCTTTGCCTAATCTGATTTTGACAGTGCATTTGAAAACAAGTTACCAAGAGAACACATTCCTCGTAACACTTGGTTGAAAAATGTATTCGTTTGCGCGCATATAAATTGAAATAAAAGCAAAAATCGCGTTTAAATACCTTAAACAGAGACCCTTAATTGCTATTCATGCATGGTTATCGTAATACCCATGTTGATTAAGTGTTGAGGCAAATGATTTAGATCCTTAATTGCTATTCACACATGGTTATCGTAATACACATTAAAATTGTCGAAAACATGATTCGGAGAAAAACACGAAAAAATGAGTTCCTCTTTGTCGCGGTAGTCGGATGCTGGTAATGCATTCAAAATACAGGTGACTAAATAAACATAATTCATGTGACGCATTGCTGCAAACCCTCTCGTTAGTGCGTACTCGGATTGAATTATGAGCATAAGAACATAGGAACTAGTGATACGAGTGTGAGGGATTGATGATAGAAGTAAAATGAGCAGATTTGATTTGTTTTGCATCTAGAACTATGAGGTAGACAGTCGGAATTTGAGACAATTTTTCACACGGACGCATCCTCTACTATGCCAGGTGGTGAGCTTCGGAAAGAACACAATGTTCACTCTAACAAAACAAAAAATTGTTATGATAGTTCTTACGCTAATAGTGCTGGCGTAATGAGTTCATCGGAGTCAAAGACATGAAAAGGATGTTGTACAATGCTTGCCGTGACATTTTCAACATAGGCGGAGCCGTACAAAAAGTTAACTAGCCAAAATAGTGTTGTCATAATGTATTCACGAGAGCAAGAAAGTAAGAAGAGCAATTTAAGACCAGAATAAGAAGATTTGAAAATGATGTTCTTTAAAGTTATGACATTCTTCGACACCTTGGCCCTTTTTTTTAAATGTTATAATGAATCGAAAAAAGATGCAATAAAGTACCCTCACATTAACATCCTTTCTTTGCGGTAATTAATTTAGTTTTGAAAATGCTATTAAATTTGAGTGACTAGAAAAAAAATCCCTGTGACACATAGTTTAAAACACACTTGTTAAGGTGCGCGTAGATTGGATTATCAGTCCAAAACATTTGCAGCATAGCTGGAGCAATACGAAAAGTTAGCTACCGAAAGTGATTTCGTCTTAATGCACCTACGGGCGTAGGAAAGTAAAAATTGCCGATGAATTACGTCGCACATTCATATGTTTTGATGTGAGCGAAAAATGCTTTCAAATAAACTGAAATTTAGACCATGACATGATATCTACACATGGGGGCAGTAATACTTATACCGGTTAATTTCTAAACAAACAAATGGTTGGTAGAAAAGCACGTTTAAAATGCATTTCCTTTCGGTGCGTTGGTCTGATTTTGACAACGCATTTTATTACAAGTGGTCAAGAAAACATTGTGCGTGTGATGCATTATTGAAGACACTTTTTTAAGTGCACTCCCAGATTGAAATTTGAGCTTACGAACATGGGAACTAGTGAGATGAGGGATTATGGTTGAATGTAAAACGGGTAGATCCAAATTGTTTTTCCTCTTATACCGTGAGGTTGACGTTCGAGGTAATTTTACATTGTTTCGTATCAACTTGTCAGCTAAATAACTGGATCGGATAAAATGAAATATTTTACAATAACACAAAAATTAAATTTCAGATGCTACTAGCATTGGCACAAAAAAGTTCACCGGATTCTAATAGATGAGAAGGATCGTTGTACAATACCAGCCATAACATGTGCAACACTCCTGGGACAAAACGAGAAAGTCAAAACTGGATCGGATAAAATGAAATATTTTACAATAACACAAAAATTAAATTTCAAATGCTACTAGCATTGGCACAAAAAAGTTCACTGGATTCAAATGAGAAGGATCGTTGTACAATACCAGCCATAACATTTGCAACACTCCTGGGAAAAAACGAGAAAGTCAAAACAACCTAAAATAGTGTGGCCAAAGTATACTCAAAGAGTGTAGGGGGCGGCACATTGTCACACAATATTAACTCGAGCATTTTAGGAAGGGAACAAGTTCTACATATATATATACACACACACACATACAAATATATATCCATACACATATATACACATATACATACATAGGAGCGTCACATGTGAGTGCATACATGTACTTAATGTTCGCACTCATGTAATCATATTGCATATGCATAATACAGATATGTCTTGATTGCTGTACGATATAATGAAAAAATAAGATAATTGGCACTTAAAATTTCTGACTTCTTTTTCAGTACGTACTGCAGTTTACACTTATTGTGTAGACGCAAGATAGAGAGCTATTTTACTTTTGAATTCTCTAAGTGTTTGAGGGGTTTTGATGCTCTGGGGGAGTTTATTCCACAGTAAGGCACCTGATACTGACAGAGCTTTCTGCCCGATGTTAGATGAACGGTATTTGATTAAGACATCACCTCTCCTATTCGGCTTTAGGTTGGTGATGGTAGGGGAATGGAATCTCAGTGTTTCAGCATTGCTATGAGGAAGATATGAATAGGAGAATTCGTATTTGGCTTTGTGCGCCAGAAACCTCTCCTGAATAGGAGCCCAGCCGAGCTTATTCAGGAGAGGTGTTACGTGATCATTCTTTTTGAATTTACCTTTGCATACAACCTTAGCTGAAAAATTCGTGCATTTTTGTAGATCTTTTTAGTATTCTGAGAAAAGTGACGTGGAGAGCTAAAGCTTCTTTTGAGATTCATTGCTAGAAAAATCTTTATATAAGTCATAATGAATTGAATATTAAATTTGTAAATACATGCCCAACAAAATTATTCAGAAAGAAAACAAGGAATTAAAAAAATTTGCAAAAATTATGAGACACAAGCGCAAGTTGCTGAACGCTTCAGCAGAACTTTACAACTAAAATGAAATTTTTTCAGAGCATAAAACTGATAATTGCGTTAATGTTTCCGAAAGAAACACGTCACCATAACAAATAAAAATTCAGAAAGCTTCATGGAATGGAACCAAGCTTCATATCAAAACAAAAGTAGGGTTATAATTGATGACGCAAGTTTAAAGCAATTATGGAAGGACAAATCATACGACAAGATTTATAACATGATATCGTAAATTTTTATCAACCATGCACCCATTGGACTTTCATCTACAATTATTGTTAAAAAACTGAGCTTATGTTGTTGGCTATAACAAATATAATCTATTGATGGTAACCTGTGAAGGAGCTTGCGCTATAGGCATTGAAAGATAAAGCTCATCTCTGAGCTTAGGGTTTTTATTTTTTCATTCTCAGAAAATTAGAAGTCAGCATAAGAAAGCATTTGCTTTCAGTTGGCATGGAAGTCGTGTATGCTAGAAAATAGAAAAAATCCTGTTGGGAATGATTTGATCATTGATTATTTTTTTTTTTTGCTGAGGCTGTTGGATTATGGGTGTTCACCGCAACTCCACAGACAGACGAAGAATATATATGTAGGTTACACTCAAACATGAAAGCATATTCATACGTATGTAAAAAGTCAGGAAGTATAATGATTTGACCGACTCGAGATTTCCAAACACTTCAGGATTAGTATTTAGATCATTAGATGAAATTTTGAAAAATTTACGATAGTTCTTTCTCAGTTATGAGCAATTCGAGTTCATCTATAATAAATTATTTGACCTTAGCAACTTGCAGATAAACTATAGAAATGCCCAAGGAAGTTTCGATACATAAAGAGAATTTTCCGATGTTAATATTAATAACCATATTATACGAAAGATGAACATCAACAAACTCTCGATTTAGATTATTGTTCAATTATAAAAAAATTAATGATTGCCATAGCCCAGTCTTCCGAATTGAAGCATTTTTAGCAGATGTATTTCAACTATGTAGCATAAGATTTTCGAAAACCAATTTCCTTGAGCCAGCAAATTACTTTACAGCTCCTGGATGCATTGTTAAACATACACCATTACCACTGAAAGCATTGGCAGAACCTATTTATGTTACAAAGTATTAGAGGTGTAGTTTTTACCATACCAAATCGAAATGTAAAAGCAAATAATCCTAAAACTTTTTTGACTTAAAATTACGGTAAAAAATTGTAGAACTTATATTCAGCCAAACAATTGGCTCGAACTGTCATGAGCGCGGGCACTGACATTGATGAATTTCAACTGAAAAGGGCCAAGTTTACGCTTAAAAAAGATGAAGGTTACAATTCCGAAGCTTATCAAATTTGTCCAGCAGAACTGGATCATAGTGATGATGGTAACCTGTATGTATAACAGCAGCAAGGAATAAAAACAGCGTAAATAAATTAGCTCTGCACCTCGAACAACTCCGACAGTGAAGCAGTATTACGTCAACGAATGCACCGAAACTCCCAAAGCACCACCAGTGCCGACCGACAGAGAATCGACAGAGAGTCGAGCAACGGAGTCGCCCGTCTCCGACGAAAATCTCCCAAGCGCTGATTGTAACAATCAAGTCTCAACGCCTGCAACGCACGTACTCGCAACAGATCCCAGCAAGAGCAAGGAAGAAGTCCCTGCGCCTGAACTTCACTGTTCAAACAATCCTGGAGATGATACATCAGCGAAAGAGTCACCAAAAATCTACAAAAATGCATGAATTTTGCAGCTAAGGTTATATGCAAAGGTAAATTCAAAAAGAATGATCACGTAACACCTCTCCTGAATAAGCTCGGCTGGGCTCCAATTCAGGAGAGGTTTCTGGCGCACAAAGCCAAATACGTCTTCTCCTCTTTATATCTTCCTCATAGCAATGCTGAAATAGTGAAATTCCATTCCCCTACCATCACCAACCTAAAGCCGAATAGGAGACGTGATGTCTTAATCAAATACCGTTCATCTAACATCGAGCAGAAAGCTCTGTCAGTATCAGGTGCCTTACTGTGGAATAAACTCCCCCAGAGCATCAAAACCCCTCAAGCACTTAGAGAATTCAAAAGCAAAAAGCTCTCTATCTTGCGTCTACACAATAAGTGTAAACTGTGGTACGTACTGAAAAAGAAGTCAGAAATTTTTAGTGCTAATTATCTTTTCTTTTCATTACATCATACAACAATCAAGACATATCTGTATTATACATATGCAATATGATACTTTGTATGCGAATATCAAGTACATGTATGTACTCACATGTGACGCTCCTATGTATGTATATGTGTATATATGTGCATGGGTATATTTATTTATGTATGTGTGTGTATATATATATGTAGAACTTATTCCCTTCCTAAAATGCTCGAGTTAATATTGTGTGAAAAAGTGCCATCCCTTACACTCTTTGAGTATACTTTGGCCACACTATTTTAGGTTGTTTTGACTTTCTCGTTTTGTCCCAGGAGTGTTGCAAATGTTATGGCTGGTATTGTACAACGATCCTTCTCAATTGAATCCAGTGAACTTTTCTGTGCCAATGCTAGTAGCATCTGAAATTTAATTTTTGTGTTATTGTAAAATGTTTCATTTTATCCGAGCCAGTTTTGACTTTCTCGTTTTGTCTAAGGAGTGTTGCAAATGTTATGGCTGGTATTGTACAACAATCCGTCTCATCTATTTGAATCCGGTGAACTTTTTTGTGCCAATGCTAGTAGCATCTGAAATTTAATTGTTGTGTTATTGTAAAATATTTCATTTTATCCGAGCCAGTTTTTTATCTGACTAGTTGAAACGAAACAATGTAAAATTACCTCTAACGTCAACCTCACAGTCTAAGACGAAAAACAATTTGGATCTACCCGTTTTACTTTCAACCATAATCCCTCATCTCACTAGTTCCCATGTTCGTAAGCTCAAATTTCAATATGGGAGTGCACTTAAAAAAGTGTCTTCAACAATGCATCACACGCACAATGTTTTTTGGACCACTTGTAAGAAAATGCATTGTCAAAATCAGACCAACGCACCGAAAGGAAATGCATTTTAAACGTGCTTTTCTACCAACCATTTGTTTGTTTATAAATTAACCGGTATAAGTATTACTGCCCCCATGTGTAGATACCATGTCATGGTCTAAATTGCAAGATATTTGATGGCATTTTTCGCTCATATTAAAACATTTGAATGTGCGACGTAATTCATCGGCAATTTTTACTTTCCTGCGCCCGTGAGTGCATTAAGACGAAATAATTTTCGGTAGCTAACTTTTCGTATTGCTCCAGCTATGCTGCAAATGTTATGGACTGTTAATCCAATATACGCGCACCCTTACAAGTGTGTTTTTAACTATGTGTCACAGGAATTTTTTTCTTAGTTACTTATATTTATTTGCATTTTCAAACTAAATTAATTACCGCAAAGAAAGGATGTTAATGTGAGTGTTCTTTAGCATCTTTTTTTCTCTTTTTTCGTTTCATTCAAACATTTAAAAAAAAAAGGCCAAGGTTTCGAAGAATAACAACTTGTGCCGTTTTGCTGGGGCTCCGTTGTGTCAGGTAGGATATGAAAGGCGGCAACGTTCCGGGTGGTTTACTTGGGGCCGGAGCTTGGCTAGGCCCGATGCTATCGGCGGGAAGAGCTCGATCAAAGTGCGATTACTCATACACGACAAGCGCTTTTATGTGGCTCGGTACACGAACGCACGAAGGGCGGCACATACCTCCCCCTCATACGAAAACTATAGGCCGAGAAAAAAATATAACCGAAATT